>JAYJMB010075010.1:0-68000 GCA_036873735.1 Pouteria campechiana
GGTCCTCTGAGGTAGTTTAGGAATTTCAGCTCCAACATAGGGGCATTTTGGGCATTCCAGCTCCACCATTAGGGCATTTTTGGGAAATCCTTTGGAAAATATGTCCATCTTCACCAGTGGAGGTATTTTGGGGATTCCAGCTCCAACATGGGGGCATTTTTGGCATTCTAGCTCCACCATTGGGGCATTTTTGGGAATCCTTTGGAAAATATGCCAAGCTTCACCAGTGGGGTATTTTGGGGATTCTAGCTCCAACATGGGGGCATTTTGGGCATTCCAACACCACTAGGGCATTTTTCCATTGGCATCGTTGGCCAATATTTTAATTAATTAAAATATTTTAACTAGTATAGATTGCGAGAAATTCAATTAATCGCATGCATGTCCAACATAGGTACCGTGCAATTAATAAGCCGCAAAAATTTGAATTCTCTTTTTGATATGGCCTTTGAACATATATTTTAGAAAGTTTACCCTACATATTAATCTCAGCTTCTAAAAAATGTTTTGTATGACCATGGTCCTTTATTTGCTCGGTGCGTCAGCAGGATTGCGGAGTGGCTCGCTGTTGCTACCTGCCCCGTCTCCACGCCACATCAGCCGTACGTCCTCCTGGCAAAACGTGCCAATAGGGACGAACAGCCTTGGCTGCGCAACATGTCAGCCCAGGCCACCTCCTCCGCATGCCAGGTTGGCTGCTTCTCAACTGCACGCCGCGTCAGCAAGGGGAAGGCCTCAGCGGCTTGGCATGTCAGCAAGTGCGCGGCGCATCATCGAGTATACTGTCTGCCTCCTCCATCTCACGACGCCTCACCGCTTTCGCCGTCTTCTTCATTGGAGTGGCGGACAGCCATGGCCGTGTAACAAGTCAGCTAATGCCACGTCGACCACTGCTCATCTTCGTTATCGTCGGCTGTGTGGCTAACCCACCTTGTCTGCACGGCATATCAGCGATAGCATGGGGGGAGATTGATTCAATGGCTGCTTCCGGTGGCTTCTCCTCCTGCCGTCAACGTTTTGATGTCTTGTAGCAATCGTCACCACCACTTCATTGTCGATGCTCATTGCTTCTCTGGCAGACCAGCTCATTGTCGATCACTTGAATCCGGCAAGAGAGAAGAAAAAAAATTGGAGAAGGCTAAGACATGTTAGTGTGTTTTCTGCCGGCGATGCTGGTTGGGATTGTCGTCAATGTTCGTCCGTCAGGTAATCTATGACGGTCATAAAATTGATGGTCGCTTTCCGACTTTGGCACGTGTGATTTTGCCACCGATCCTGCCTTCCCATCGCTGGAGATCTCAAAAAAAAGTTTAAATGCCCATTGTTTTGCCCGCAAATCGCCACTGTGATGTCGTGGTCCGATGACCAGTAGGCCAATCCACCCCGACCACAATGCTTCCACCAATGTCCTAATCTCCGACAACTATTCACCATCGGTTGCCGAAAGATTAAGAATAGGGTGATGATGCACCCTTCTTCATCGCTGCTAGCGGCGTCGTGGTTTTGCTTCGCTGGCGGTCACAGATCGCCGACGACTTCTGCATCATTGTCGTTTGACCGAAAAACACGATGAACCACCATCGTCTTCTCTTCTATGGGCGACCGTCGCCGGTGCTCCTTCATGCCCCCTCTGTCTATCCATGGGATGACAGATCAGACCCAACCGAAAGGTCGGGACTGGTTTTACTACGTCGAATATCTCTTGTGGACGTCGAGAGACAGCCATTGATGGCGAGAGCCCAATTCATCTTGGCCGCAAATCACGGGTGGGTTGCCATCATCTAAGCATCGGCCGGCCAATCCGCTCTGACCAAAAGTTCCCGCCGGCATACTGATGCCCAGTGATTGCACGCTTCCATTGCCTCGGGTGGCCGTCCTCTTTCTTCTTCATGGCCGGCGAACATAAGCCGCTCGCGTAGCTGCTCACGACATTGCCTGCGCAACAGATTGTGCAGCACTATTTTTTTTATTGCTTAATTTTTCATATCCTTACAACAGAATACAAATATACCGCTAAAGACATTGTATTAGTAGATAGAGATACTAATGCTAAGAATAGCCTCTACTATCCATTGTCACCTTCTGAGTTCAAAAAGATTTTTGCATGTGACTCAAAAAGGAGATTTAGGACAAACTGAAAGTCGCACATGAGGGTACTAATCAGGTCAAAGAGACCAAAATTAACATACTTGTGTAGGAATATGAAGCCTTCCATAGCAGGACAATGAAACAGCATCAAAAATGTTTGGAAGATTTCAAACGATCACCAACGAGGGAGGTAATTCTTCTCTTCCTAGAGATTAGAGATTCATTCATGATCATCCTGAAAACTAGTTAATTGGTGATGTGTACGATAGAGCTAGGATTAGATCATCTTATCACCAAATATGTGGTAAATTTACTTTTATTTCTCAAATAGAGCTAACTTTCATAGACCGTGCAGTAGAAGATGAGAATTGGATTTTAGCTATGCAAGAAGAATTGGACCAATTTAAACGTAATGACGTGTGGACTTTAGTTCCAAGACTAGACCATCAATTATTATAGGAACCAAATGAATCTTTAGGAATAAACTTGATGAATCTGGTTTAGTAGTGAGGAACAAGGCAAGATTAGTAGTAAAGGTGTATTGTCAAGAAGAAGGGATAGACTTTGATGAATCATATGCCCTTGTTGCTAGGATAGAAGCCATAAGAATGTTGTTGGCATTTGCATCTTTAATGAATTTTAAACTCTACTAGATGGATGTCAAATCTGCATTTTTGAATGTTTTCATTAATGAAAAAGTTTATATGAAACAACCCTCTGGGTTTGAAGATCCTCATGATCCCAACCCTATCTTCAAACTCAAGAAAGACCTCTATGGATTGAAGCAGGCTCCCAGAAAATGTTATAAGAGGCTAAGTAGATTTTTGATTGAGAAAGAATTCTCAAGGGGTAAAGTAGATACCACACTCTTCATTAAGCATACTATGAATGATATTCTTATTATCCAATCTACATTGATGACATTATATTTGGGGCTACTAATGAAAATCTTTGTCAAGAGTTTTCTAAGTTGATGCAGGGAGAATTTGAAATGAGATTGATGGGAGAATTAAATTTCTTTTTGGGATTGCAAGTGAAGCAGACAAAAGAAGGAACCTTCATCCACTAAACTAAATATATAAAGGAACTGGTGAAGAAATTCAAACTTGAAGATGGAAAAAGGTATGAAACTCCATTGAGCACTTCTATAAAATTAGACAAGGACCAAAAAGGTAAATCTATTTGTCGGAAACTTTATAGACGTATGATAGGATATCTATTGTATTTTACTACTAGTAGGTTAGACATTATGTTTAATATATGTATGTGTGCTAGATTCTAGCCAGATCCTAGAAAATCACATCTTATTGATATTAAAAGAATCTTTAGATACGTCTTAGACACTCCAAACCTTGGTTTATGCTATCCAAAGGCTTCAGATTTTCAGTTAGTTGGGTACTCTGATGTTAGTTTTGTTGGTTATAGAGTAGATATGAAGAGTACCTCAGGCACATGTCAGTTTCTTGGAAGCATGATCATATAATTATTTTTTAGGAAGTAAACATCTGTTGCACTATCAATTGCTAAGGTTGAATATGTTGCAACTAGAAGTTGTTATACACAGATTCTCGAGATGAAATAGCAGCTAGGTGACTATGTTTTAAAATTTGTTGATATGCCCATTCAATGTGACAATACTAGTGCCATAAATATGACCAAGAATCTTATTATGCATTCTAGATCTAAGCATATAGAGATCAAACACTATTTCATTAGAGATCATGTCTAGAATCACAATGTCTATTTGAATTTGTACCCACTAAAAAATAGTTACCAGACATTCTCACCAAACCACTCCAGAGGATAGATTTCGTATGACTAGGAGGGAATTAGGAGTGATAGATTTGTATAATGAAAATATCTTGATCATCACTTTATGATTGTATTCATATGATTTGATTGATTACTTTAATTGCTGAATGCCATATATGTTTGTATGTTGTGTGAGTTAGAATATTTTAGACTTAGTCTTTAGGACACCAATCTTGGACATTATGAAACTTCACTTCATAATATCCAAACTCATGTCCAAAGTCCTATTTCCATACACATCCATCCATGTCCGAGATCACAATTCCAGACTTTAGGAAATCCTATTTTTAAACATAGTCCTCCATGTTTGAAATTATAATTCAAGACTTTGCCATATCGTTTTTGTGTCCAAAATTCAAGTCCTATTGCTTATCTTCTTAAAATGCCTAAACCACCATTTCTAAGATAAAGTCTCATTTTCTCGCAAGAATTAAAACATTCCTCATTGGAATGCTTATCTCTTGACCAATCTTAGCAAACATTAATTAGAGATCTCCTAGAAAATTCACTAGAACCTCATAGAAACCCCCTAACAACCACCTTATTGCTAGCAATAGTGTTTATTTAATTTATCTTCATCCATTCGCTACAAAGGCAAGAGTGAAAATAAGAGAGAACTTAGCCTATGTGATAGAGATCAGGAGCAGAGATAGAAAATGTGAGATGTGTGGAAAAGAAAATTCATTGAAGGGAAGCAAAGCGGACAGAGTAGTGGTTGAGATATTTTGGATTGAAGATAGTTCTTCTATTGGGTTTGCTAGATTTCGTGATGCTTTTGAAGAAGAAGATAAGAAGCTTGAATAGATATCTACAAGAAATATCATTTTCTTTTGAGATTATGAAGATCATCTTTTGCAAGTCCAAAGGCCAGACCTTAACCGTAACCATCTTTTATGGCCGATGTAAAAGAGGGACAAGTAGTACCCTTTGGAAACCCCTTCTCCATCATCCAAAACTTTGGCTCCTCTGATGTAACCTTCCAAAATTATTGGAGGCACGCCCACACATGATTCTAAACTTGACTGAAGGATCATAATTATGCTCCACCACAATCTCTCTGCTCCAACCTTTTCTTCCATCTATCCCATCCCTAATATACTCTTTCACTATTAGATTAGAACTCTATTTGTACTAAAATAAGTTTGGGTGTATCTTTATTTGTAACTTTGTTTGTACTAAAATGAAATGAAATGAAATTTTGTCTTGTGTTAATTCTGTGTGTTTCATTTTCATGCATATTCTGTCTTAGATGTTTTCCCCTTGTGCCTTTTTGATAATGATAAAAGGGGGAGAAATAAGAGAGAGAATCATTTTTGTATAGAAAGAATATTATATTATTTGTATGATTCTATGATTAGAACCTAGTGCATGCATTTTGGGGGAGGATGTGCTAAGTCAAGGGGAGCTATGTACATTTCATGTTGAATGTAAATAATTTTTGTTTAGTTCCCATATGTTTATGTTTTACCTATTTGAAAGGTAATTCACTTAGATGTTTTGTCATCATCAAAAAGGGTGAGATTGTTGAACCAAACCACTTTACTTGGATAGATTTTGATGATGAATATGTTTAGCCAACCAAGTTTTGATAATGAGCAAAAGCACGTGAGTGAAAGTTTAAGCTACTGATCAATATTTCTCAAGTGTGCAATAACAAACATTATATTAGGGAAATCACATAAGTGGACAGTGCATACAAAACCATATTTGAGACAAGATCCAGTAGCTTACAAGGAAGAAAATGCAAATGCTCAAATAAGAAGGAATGACACTAAAATTTTGAAGAACAGTGTGTGTAGCAACTTCCTAATATGCCTCAAAGCACTGCCAAAGTAATTTAGACAAGTGCCAAAGTCGGACAGAAATAAGGCTTCAAAATGGAGAAAACAATCTAAGTTCCAAACTCAAGCAAAGATTCAGACATTGAAGAAGCAAGTTCGAACACTGCATAACCAATATTGGATATAGAATCAGATTCAGACATTATTGAACAAGTTAGTTGGTGAGCTTTGAAAACCAACCTATAAAAGTTTGATAGTAAGCTTGGAAACCAATGTGTATAAGTTCATTAGTTAGCTTAGAAACCAACAGTTGTTAAATTTTGTCAATTAGCTTGGAAACTAACAGTTGTAAAAGTTTTTCGGTGAACTTGAAAACTAACAGGTGTAAGTTGTTGGTGAGTTTGTAAAACCAACAGGTGTTTAGTGGAACTTGAGTGCAGGAAGGCTGACTTAGAGAAGAGCAATAGGTACCTTATTGTCAGCTGAACCTCTATAAAATTACCTATGCACTATGCTACATGATTCATTTCTTAATTATTTCAGCACGTTGATTTTATATTAGCCAAAATTTTTTGTAGCTCAATTCATTCCCCCTCTTAAGCCACCTTAGAATGGGACCAATGAGTATTCAATATTGAAAGCATAAATTGAACAATGAAAAAAAATTACATTTTATAGTTTATTGATTATGAGGCTTCAATTTCCTTCAACCAAGTATAAAAATCTAGCCACATAGGACCATTAAATCTCAAAGAACAAAAATAGAGATGATAAGAGAGAGAGAGGTGTTCCCATGCAAAAAGGGTCAGTTTACTACGTCTTTTGCTCCTTAAATAACCTCAATTAGGGTTAATCCTCATGGGCATTTGGATTCCCATATTGCCCTTCCACAAAACCACTGAAATATTGCTAAAAATAAATGCCAAACTTTAATGTACTGGCATCGCAGTGCCAGAATATGGCGTCATGGCGCCATAACTTACCGCCTTATTTTTCTTCCCTTTAGCCACTTTCTTCACTCAATTGTCCTTGATGCAACTAGTATATCTAAAAACTCAAAACATGAAAGTTGTAGATCTTTTTCTGGTCTTTCCATAGCATCTTGAACAATCTCAATCAGAGGTCGATTGAGGTAGTCATGCCTAGATTATGAAGCAATACCGAAGTTGTCCAAAATCATCCAATAAGCTTCTTTTTCTTTTAACAACTCTATTTGTTTTCTAAATTAAAATATAAGAATAATGAGTAGATTTAAGCACTAAATAGTGTAAAAGACTAATATTAAGGGAATAAAATATAACATTTTACATTCTCATGAAATTTCCCCTACACTTAACTTTTGCTCATCCTCAGGAAAAATCGAAATTCACTCTCCCAAAAACAAACATCGAGGTTGCAACATCATTACTAAAGAGCAACCAAACCCTTCAAAACTCACAACATGTCATGAACAAACATTCTTAACTTACAATTACTTAGTAAGCATTTTCTCTTGAAAATGGATCGAACTAAATACATAGATCCTCACGGAGATAAACACTCTACTCTGATGTATTTGAAGGGTATATGTTTCACTCAAATTCATTCCACTAAAAATGATCTACCATAGGCTTGCATATCTTCTAATTCTCCACCACTTAGATCACATGCATATCATGAATCATAAGGAAAAATTAATTTCAAGGTATACTATTTAGCTTATGTAGCTTATAATAAAGATGGCCTTAATCATGTTCATGTATACATGTATTGATGTGATCTCAAAGATAATCAATACAAGTTCTATAGAAACGAATCCATGGAATAATATCTCTCATGAAATTAAAGAAAGAGACTGAGATGGATGTTCAATCGAGAGGCTCAAAATCTCACCGGTAGGAATGTAACTTACCTAGAAACAAATGAAGCCATGAATGGTAAAGAAGAACTTTCTAACCAATGTTGAAATTCTTCCTAGAGATCATCTTGTCATCAAAAGCCTTTGCCTTTCCCTTGTAAATCCTTGTACTCTCGTAGGCATCATTGTAAATTCCCTCTAACTCTTGTAGTTGTAGCTTCCTATGTTCTCCACTTTCATCCATATTCATGTTGCAAATCTTGATAGCCCAACAAGCCTTATGTTCTAACTCAATGGGAAGGTAGCATGGTTTCCCAAACACCAACTGATAAGGTGACATACCAATAGGTGTTGTATATGTAGTCCTATACACCCATAAGGCATCATCCAAATTCAAACTCCAATCTTTTATGCTTGGATTGACTATCTTTTCAAGAATGGACTTGATCTCTCAATTTAATACTTTAGCTTATCCACTAATTTGCTAATGATAGGCAGTTGACACCTTGTGGGTCACATTGTACTTTCTCAGTAAAGCTTTCAAAGTTCAAATGAGTGCCTCAATCACTTATTAGAGCACTTGGAATTCCAAACATAGAGAATATGTTAGACCTGATAGAATTTGTAACAACTTCAGAATCTTCAGTCTTTGTAGCTTTAACTTCCACCCATTTTGAGACATAATCAATAGCAAGTAGGATATAAACATAACTGAAAGATACAAGGAACAGTCCCATGAAATTGATGCCCCAAAAATAAAAAATTTCACAAAATAGTATGGGTGATTGTGGCATCTCATTCCTTTGGGATATATTAACTGTCTTCTGACAATAATCGCATGACTTACAAAAAGAATATGAATCTTGAAATAAATAGGGCTAATAAAAAGCACACTCTAACACTTTTCTCGTCGTCCTCTTATCTCCAAAGTGATCCCCACAAGCATAAGAATGACAAAAGGTGACTATAGAATGAAATTCATTTTTAGGAATGCACCTTCTAATCACTTGATCTACACAATGCTTTCATAAGTATGGATCATCCCACACATAATATTTTGAATCACTTTTGACCTTAACTCTCTGAGCCTTAGACAAACCAAGAGGTAACATATTAGCGACCAAATAATTTATCATATTTGCATACCAAGGTAATGTTACACTTGCAGATAATAATGGATAATTAGGAAATGTTTCTTTCAAATGAAGTTCATCATCTGCATGAACTAAATGACTCAAGTGATCTGGAACATGATTTTCTATCCTTCCTTTATCCTTGATCTACAAGTCAAATTCACTCAAGTGAAGTATCCATCTTATAGATCTTGCTTCTTTCTTCACCATTAGATAACAAAGGGCTACAAGTTCAGAATAAATAATGGCCTTATTACCAAGCGAATAAGATCAAAATTTTTTTAAAGCAAAGATAACAGCTAAAAGCTCTTTCTCAGTTGTAGAATAATTTCTCTGGGCATCATTCAAAGTCCTTGAAGCATAATAAATGGCATGAGATGCTTTTCTTATTCTCTAACCCAAAACAATGCCTACTGCATGATCACTCGCATCACACGTTATCTCAAAAGGAACATTCTAGTCAGGTGGATGGATTACTAGGGTTGAAGTCAACAGTTCCTTTAGCTTGTCAAACACCTTTTTAAATGTTTCATCAAACTCAAAAGCACATCCTTTTGTAGCAACTTGCATAGGGGTAATGCCATTTTGGAGAAGTCCTTGATAAATCTTTGATAAAAACCTACATGCCCAAATAAGAGAACTAACTTCCCACACATTGGATAAGGTAAAGATTGAATAATGTCAACTTTAGCTTTATCTACCTCAATTCCCCCAGATGAAATAACATAACCCAAAACTATACCATGTTCAACCATGAAATGACATTTTTTAGAATTTAATACAAAGTTAGTTTCTATGCATCTTTGAAGAACAAGTGTAAGGTTATGCAAACAATTATCAAAGGAGTCGCCATAAATTGTGAAATCGTCCATCAAGACTTCTATGATATGCTCAATATAATATGAAAATATTCTAACAATACACCTTTGGAAACTAGTTGGGATGTTGCAAAGGACAAAGGGCATTTGGTGATATGCAAAAGTTCCAAATTGGCATGTAAAAGTCATCTTTTCCTGATCCTCTAGAGTAATTGCAATCTAGAAATAACTTGAATAACCATCAAGAAACAATAATAAGAATTACTAGCTAACCTTTTAATCATTTGATCAATAAAAGGTAAAAGTGATCTTTGCGAGTTACAACATTCAATTTTCTATAATATATACAGACTCGCCACCCATTCTGAACATGAGTAGGAATCAACTCATCATTTTAATTTTTTACCATAATTATTCCAGTCTTTTAGGAACCATTTGAACTGGGCTAACCTAATTGCTATCCAAAATAGGATAAATCACTCCAACTTCAAGAAGTTTGAGGATTTTTTTTCACTACATCCATCATGGGTGGGTTTGGTTGACAAGAAGGCTTTGCTTCTTCTTCAAGTAAGATATGATGCATCATGTGGATGGGCTAATTCCTTTAATATCCACAATTGTCCAACCAATAGCCACTTTATGCTCCCTAAGGACCTGCACAAGATTCTCTTCTTGCAATGCACTAAGCTTATTGGAGATGATCACTTGTAAGGTTTTTGCTTCTCTAAGGAACACATATTTGAGGTGACAGGGAAGAGGCTTCAAATATGAAATTGATGCCTACAAAATATCTCTTATCGGAAACTCGTAACTCAATATGAAAAACATTACCTGATTCTAGTGACTTTGGAGAGTCATTCAATGCTACAATAGTTTCCTACAGTTCAACACTCAAGGGTAATGCCTCATTTTCTTTCTCAAGATGCTTACTAATGGAAATTTCCAATTCTTCTTTTCCATCAAGTTCCAAAACTTCTTGTGCAAAAGACTCAATCACATCAATAGAGTAAACAAGATTATCATCATCAGGATATTTCATGGCATCATAAATGTTAAACTTAATAATTTTACCATCAAATTTCATCGTAAGTGTGCCACTATGAACATCTATCTTAGTCTTAATTGTGTTTAGGAATGATCTACCTAACAAAATAGGAGCATTTTGATCTCCATTTTCCATATCTAGCACATAAAAATTAGTAAGAAAAACCAAATCATTCACTTGCATAAGAGCATCCTCAACTACATCCTTAGGATAGGTATTGGATCTATGTTACCTATCATACAAGGGATAGTAAACTTACTTGGATTTTTACACTTTGTAGGGAGATTTCCTTGAATAACTATGGAAACATCTCCCCTACTCTCACTTTTTCACATCCTTTAAGTTTTTGTTTCCTCGTTATTGTACATAGTTCTTTCAAAAATTTAGCATAACGAGGTACTTGTTTAATGACATCTAAAAGTGGAATATTTACCTCACATTTAAGAAAAGTCTCATATATATCTTTAATTTACTCATCTTTTTGAGTTTTGCTAAAGCCTGAGGAAAAAGTGTTACTGGTTTATATTCAGAGAGAGGGGGAAACTTATGTTGAGTTACATCATTGTCATTCGAAATGTTCTTGTCTGCAACAATGCCTTTCTCTTTTTCTTACTCCATTGGTATAGGAGTTGCATTTGTTGGAATCTCAACCTCTTTATCACTTCTCAAAATAATTGCACTTGTATTTTCTCTTTGATTTACCACCACTGGATAAGGTAATTTCTCCAAACTTTGTGCCTCTAGCCGACTGATTGTAGTTGCCATCTGACTTACCTAGTTGTCCAAATGTTGAAGACTGGCCCTTGCATCTTGTTGAAATTGTTTCATTTCCTATTAAAACTACAAAGTATTAGTGATAAGAGACTTAAAATATCTTCTAAAGACATACTGGGGTTAGAAGTTTGTTCTATTTGTTGTCTAGGGGGGGACGACTACTTATATTACTAGAAACTTTGGCAGTTTTGAGTTGTAGGCTTATTTACTTATGGATTCTCATAGCTGAAATTGGGTTGATCCCTCCATCCTAAGTTATATTTGTTTGAATAAGGATCATACTTCTTTTGTGGTTGTCCAGAAAAACCACACATTGCATTCATTTGCTAAATGGGCTCCTCTTGAAGAGTTGGGCACAAATTAGTTAGATGCCCTACTCTCAAAAAAATTCCACAAGCCTTCGTTGTTTGCATATTACCTAAGCCATTTTAAGAACAAGAGAAGTTAGACTTGAAAGTTTTTGTTCAAGGGATGAAACATTTGCCTTATTAATAGGCTTGGAAAGAGAGTGAAGCTTAATGCTAAACTATTGTAAATTGGCCACCATATTTGCAATCAAGTTTATTGCAGCCTCAAGAGTTTTATACACCAAAGCTCCTCTATTAGTGACATCAATCATGCTCCTATAAATGTGTAGAAGGCCCTCATAGAAATACTAGATGAGTAGCTGCTCACTAATTTTATGATGGGGGCAGCATGCACACAATTTCTTAAAACATTCCCAATATTAGTTTAGGGATTCTCCACTATGCTATCTTACACCACAAATTTCTTTTCAAATGTTGGCCACCCTTGAAGCTGGAAAATATTTCTCCAAAAATAACCTCTTCATCTCATTTCATGTGGTAATACCCCCAGAGGATAAATAATAGAGTTAATCATTAGTCAAATCCTTTAAAGAGAATGGAAAGGCTCTCAATTTAATTTGCTCTTCAGTCACCCCCATAGGTTTCACACTCATGCATACTACATGAAACTTCTTTAGATGCTTGTGAGGATCTTCACCTGTAAGAACAAGAAAAGTAGGCAAGATATGTATTAGTCCATATTGTAATTCAAAAGTGGTGATAGAAGCTAAAGTAAGAAATGTTATGCATAAGAGTTATTGATTCAAATCAGGGGCGAAAAGCTCTTTCAAAGCTCAATTTCTAGCCATAGTTTCCTCCTCTTCGACCTCAAAATCATTGACAAATAGGGAATCAAGAGGTGGATCATTTTATTCAGAATTTCTCTGAGCTTCACTCCTTAACCTATGCAAACTTCTCTCTATTTCTTGTTCGTACTGCAAATCACCTTGATTAGAAGATAGAGCCACAATCATAAACAATCAAGGAAACTCTTATAAACCATAAAAACAAATCGAGAAAAAGTCAAATTTTTTTCAAAGATTTCAAAAAGAAAATAAAGATCACAAGAGCATGAAAATGAACTAGAATTACTCCCTAGTAATGGTGCCAGAATTTTGGTGTCCTATCACAGGCAACCAAATTTAAAACCTTTACTTAGAAA
Source organism: Pouteria campechiana (assembly GCA_036873735.1). Taxonomy (NCBI): domain Eukaryota; kingdom Viridiplantae; phylum Streptophyta; class Magnoliopsida; order Ericales; family Sapotaceae; genus Pouteria; species Pouteria campechiana. The sequence goes on from JAYJMB010075010.1 coordinate 12,798, forward strand.
AATTACCTATAGTAGTGCGAGTAAGGATTAATCCCATAGAGAGTATCTAATCTAATTTTATGTAATGTGAACAAGAATGGGGGATTTGAGGAATTATCTTAGGTACAATTCAAAATTAAATATCAAAATCAATCAAAAAGCAAAATTGGTCCAAGTCAACATCCACCATTAGAATCTCATAACTGATCATTGATGCAAATATAAACTATTCACACTTTGAATATTTACCATTGGAATTAATTTTTCTTATCTCTCCTTCATTATAGTTAATTAGAAACAAGTGATCTAATTAACTATAACTACTAAAGAACCCAAGACAAGCGCTAAAGTTAATTAAAGAGATTGGTAAAGTTAAACAACACAAGCACAAGTAGTTGTATTTAATTTAGTAGAGCATTCTTCCTAAGATTTAATAATTTCTAACGTAGCTAATCATTAAATCTTAGTTGCTTCACGAATTAGAGAGAACAAACAATTATGGATTTGATATCTAATCCAGCAGTAGATTGTAATGAATAATAAACTTATAAAACTCATGGAAATAAGTATAGAAGAATATTCAATACTCAAAGCATAAATTGAATAATGAAAACAAATTAGATCTCACAATTTATTGATTTTGAGGCTTCAATTTCCTTCAACCAAGTATAAAAATCTAGCCATCAAGGGCCATGAAAACTCATAGAACAAAAATATAGATGAAAATAGAGAGAGAGTCATTCTCATGCAAAAAGGGCCTGTTTCCTACATTTTTCCCTCCTTAAATAACTGCAATTAGGGTTAATCCTCATGGACATACGGATTCCCAAATTGTCGTTCCACAAAATTACTTAAACATTGCTAAAAATAAATTCCCAATTGCAATGATGGGCACCGTGGCACCAAAATATGGTCCCACGATGCCATTATCTACTATCCACAAGGTGTTTTCTCCCATTGCACTGGTGCCACAATGCCATAACCTGCTGCCTTGTTTTTATTTACTTCAACTAATTTCTTCACTCAATTGTCCTTGATGCAACTAGTATCTCTCAAAACTTAAAACATGAAAGTTGTATAACTTTTTCTTGTCTTTTTATGTCATCCTGAATCATCTCAATCAGAGGTTGGCTGAGATAGTTATGCTCAAATTACAAAGTGATGTCAAAGTTGTCTAAAATCATTCAATTTGCTTCTTTTGCATTTAACAACTTCATTTGTCTCCTAAATCATAATATAATAATAATGAGTAAATTTAAACACCAAATAAGTATAAAAGACTAAATGTTAAGGGAATAAAATATGACATTTTACATTCTCATCAAAGCTCCTTTAACAAAGTTGGCCACCAATACAAATAAATTCATGACGGACACAAGTACCAATTTTCAGATCCAATCTGCTCAAATTCAGAACCTAGAAGCCTAAATTACTCAATTGGTCAATATGTATAGTAGTCTCCAACAAGTTAATCTACCTAGAAACATTGAAGTTAATTCAAGAGAATAATGTAAGGCGATCGCACTGAGAAGTGGGAAAGAATTGGAGACTCCATCAAGTGGTGAAAAGGCTTGATAAGCTCATAATTTATCATATTTTAATAATAAAATTCATATATTTAGGATCTTTAATTGACATTATTTTATTGAATTTTAATCCTATTTGATTAAATATTACACTTAATGGAGTTAAATTGTGCTTGAGGCATCAAACATGTCGAAAAGGAGCATTTTAGTGGAGTTCAAGGGAAAGATCATATGGATGAAGATGGAAGCTATATTTTAATTTGTTCAAAATCATAATAAGGTGGATAGAACTTGAATGCCGTGACATTAAAATTCAATGTCGCGACATTGCAAAGAAAATCTGCCTGTAGAGCTGAGTATAAAAAAAACATGCGTCACTTTGAGTTTTTGGTATATCTAGATATGGATTCAGCAAAAGTGTTCAACATAGAAGTTGTAGCTCTTCACATTATATGGCCAAAAAATCAAGAATTATGGGATTTGAAGATGAAACATGAAATTTGTAGCCAAAACATTGCAAGTAGCTCTGACTTCAATCCTGCTAAAAGCAACTTTAGATATACAGAAAATGGTGTCACTTGTAGTTCAATTTTGGCATAGATAGAGGATGATTTAGAAAATATGGTTAATATGAAAGTTGTATCCATTAAATTATCTTTCAATTCATCAAGAAACAAGTAATTCCAATAATGTATGAGAAAGTTATGGTCAACACACTGAAGCTATCTTTGGTGGATAACATTTAAATGCCGCAGCATTAAAATTGTATGTTGCAACATTCAGTAGGAGAGGGTAGCAATTAGATGCAGCAACATCCAATTTTGATGTCACGACACTTGCAGGATTTCTTTTGTGGAAAGTAGCTTACAACATCTGGATGTTGTGGCATCCAATTTTAATGCCATAACATTCAAATGGGTTTTTCAATGTAAGTTGGCACACGACAATCAAATGCCACATCATCCAATTTGAATGTCGAGACATTTGAATTTGCAACATTCCTCTAGATTTTGTGCAAATGGCTATTTGACTTATGCAAGAAGGCTTAACTCTAATGATGGGGTATAAAATGGATAAGAAACACGTCTTTAGGGTCTTTTGGCAAGGGGATGAAGCTAAAAAGAGAAAAAGAGGCAGCAACATACATATTTTGATTGGGATTCTTTTTGCAAAGATAGGCAACTAACAAGAGAGCAAAAGTAGAAAGTGCTACTTAGAGAATATTATTCTTTGATCATTTCTTATTTTTTTCAGTTATTTTCATTGCTTGATCATATTTAAGACACTGTGTATGATTTTCTTTGATTATGTTATGAACTAAACACTTTGTTCTAGGGGTACGAAATTATGATTGTTTAGTTTTATCATGTTTAATGCAATTCTTTGCTTTTTCATTATATATATTGAGTGTTTAATCTGATTTTAATGCTTATGAAAGAATGTCAGCCCTTTCAATATGATTTGTGATTCAATTTAAGGTTGAGAAGTGTAACACCTAGGGTGTTAAATTTTGGGATTTAGTATTAATATTAATGGAAATGAATTGAAATGAAGAAAACTTTGCTCTATTATGTAGAAGAATAAATTGTGTTTTATGAGGCCATGTATTTGGACATGATTTAGACTTATGTGAGGGCCATTTTTGGTGTATTTTGATGATGCATAGAAAGAGGACTAAATATGTCTTTTAATGTTAGCACTATATGAAAAATATTATGATGCAAACATTTGAGAAAACTTGAGAAAAATAGGATGAAAAAGGTGTTGAAAAATCAAGGAAAGTGGTGGCAGCAAATTCGGTGCTACAGCCTCAAAATTCGGTGTCGTGGCGCCAATGCAGGGAAATGGGCAACCAGGTTTGGCACCATGGTGCCACTTCAAAAACTCCACGGGGTGGCGTCCAGATTTTTCTAGTGCCACAGCACTGGGCGATGGGATAAGTTGCGGGGACATGTTTATTTCTCCATTCCATTTTCATATTCTGTCATTCCATTTCTCCCCTTCTTCCCCATGTCCTAGGTTTTAAAACCCACCCTTTTTCTTCATTTTTCTTGAGGAGATAACCTTGTTTAGGCCTCTAATCCATTCCTTATGGATTCAAACTTAATATTTAGTCATTGGAATGATGGAAAGAATAAGAAAATCACTTTTTGCTGCGACCCATGGAAGGTTTGGGGGATTTGGAGCTGAACTCACATGCTAGGGAGGAAGCCACACATGAATAGCAACATAAGTGTCATTTTCTCTTTTGAATTGATGGTTTGGCATGATTAGGGTTTCATGTATAGTAAATTTTTGAGGAAGATGATAGATTTTGTCGTTAAAACCATAATGATGTTTTGAAATGAAATTGGGTATGAAAATTATGATTTTGCTCTATTAGAGTTTGAAGTAAACCGTGAACAGTGATGTGAGGGTGGAAATTGACTTGAAATTATTGAGGGTTTCATGGGGAAAAATACTTAATTACATGATCACAACAAGTTTAGAAATTAATTGACTCAAAGAAATCATAGGTTATGCTAAACTATGGTTTTGTGAATAGTAAAAATTGGGGAAAATGCATGAATTATGTGTGATTATTATGAAAGGAAGTTTTAATTAGTAATTGATGACATTTAAGGCCATTGGGTCATGAGAAATCCAATTTTTAGTTGTGATCCATAACATATGTGGAAATTGGAAAAGGATTTTAATTTATGGATTATGTCAACTATGAATAAAATGCATTGAAAGCTTAACTGACGTGCTTTTATGAATAATGACATGTTGATAAGCATGTAATATTGGGAATGAGATTTCTTTAAGACACCTCATTGAAATGAGAGATTAACTTGTTAATTGTAATGTGAGGTAGTGAATTAGGATGAAAAATCTTCATGAAACACATAGTATGGTTAAGTAATTTTACTATAATTGTAAATGGGCCATTTAATGAGCATTAGATAAGTAATTGATGTGTTAAATGATGGTTATGGAATATGAGATCCTAAGCTGAAAGCGTTACTTAAAAGATATTTGAAATGGTGGCCTAGATGAAAACCCCTAAATGTGATGTAATTGAGAAAGATGAATAATTAATTGATTAGATACTTGATAAGTGTGGGAAATTAATTAGGATGCTTGTTACATGTGTAGGGCCATTAAAGCATGGATTGGAAATGAAAAGGTTGAGTTGAGAAGTTATGGAATCGACCTCCATTCACAATTAGTAGGCCCTTTTTCTTGGGATGATGGGATAATGAGTATTCCATAAATATAGGCACCATATGTTAAGGTTGTTTGTTTATTTGTGGAATTATATGAATTGTAGGGATAATGAATATCCCTTAACCATATACATGGTATTTTCAAAAGTATTAGTTGTTATGTTGTGGAAAAATGGGGATAGGAAGTATCTTGTGTTGATCTATAATGATCGTGTTGATTATGTTATGAACTGCTAGCTAAATGGGGATAGTGATATCCCATGGTTTTGTTTAGTAATGTGATTCTATGATATAGTGATTCAAATGATAGAATTGCATATATTTTGAAGCTATGGATAGTGGGAAATTGTCTTACACTGCATAAAAATTGATAAATTATGGAACTATACATGTTATGGATGCAAACATGTGTTATTTGGGTTGTTTACTGATTATTGTTTATTATTCTGCTATCAGACTTACCCTAGTTTATTAAAAATTTTAGTGGACAGGTGGAACAATGGAGCTCTAATTCAGAGTTAGAAGGTCATTAATGTATGTAAGATGGAATGGTGATGTAATTGTATATTCATTAGATTTAATGTATGATGTAACAATTATGTACAAAGTTATTTTATCAACATGTTATTGTGATAGATTATAAACTTTGTACAGATCCAGTATGCCATTGCCATCATGATATAATTTCAGTGTTGGGCCAGGACATGGGTATGTGGTTTATGATATATTGTAGTTGTTTAACTATGATTTATAGTTGTTAAATACAAATTATTTATGATTAGTAAATGCATACATAGGTTTAAACCCTCTAAATACAAGGTAAACTCTGCCCAATATTTAATAGATCATTTCCCTTAATAATAGTTAAATTATAGGAAAATGGTGAAATGCATAGGCCCTAGAGCAGGGCGTGTGGTGTGCTATCTTAGACAACCAAATTTAGAACCTTACTCCAATTAAATTACCTATAGTAGTGTGAATAAGGGTCGATCCCACAAGGAGTATCTAGTTTAGTTTTATGCAATGTGAATAAGAAAGGGGGGTTTTGAATATAATGAGAGCAATGTTGTGAAAGAAATCTATCAGAGAAGAAAACATTGGTTCAAGTTAACATCCACCATCAAAATCTCGTACTTAATCATTGATACAAGTATAAATCAATTCATACTTTGAATATTCATCATTGGAACAATTTTTCCTATCTCTCCTTCAATATAGTTAATTAGAAATATGCAATCTAATTAACCCTAACTACTAAACAACCTCAGACACGCGTTAGAGATTTGATCTAATAGCAGCCTTAAGATTTGTAAAGATTGATGAAGCTAAATCACATAAGCACATGTGGTTGGATTTAATTTAATTAAATATTCCTCCTATGATTTGATAATCTTTGATATAGTAAATTATTAAACCCTAGTTGCTTCATATATTAGAGGGATCAAACAATTACAGATTTGATATCTGATCTAGCAATATATTGCAATGAATAATAAACTAATAGATCTCCTAGCAATTAAACATAACAATCATAATAATAAATCAAAGAAGAATATTCAACACTCAAAGTATAAATTGAACAATTAAAACAAATTAGATCTCATAGTATATAGATTTTGTGGCCTCTGACTTCTTAAACCAAGAATGAAAGTTTAACCATGCAGGGCCATGAAATCACAAAGAAAATAAAATAGAAAAGAGAAGAAATAAAATTCTCTATCAAAAGCCACCAAAAAGTCTGTAAAAACTCCAGCAAGCAAACCCCCAAAAAACCCTATAAAACTGTTATTTATAAAGGGTCAAAATATGCAAAACAACAATTTCCACAGCTTTCGAAAAGTGGGGAAATGGAGTCGTGTGCTTGAGCGCCGGTTTGGGCACTTGAGCACCCAAATTGCTGCCCAATTATGCTACTCTATGTGATTTGGGCACTTGAGCGCTAGTTTGGGCACTTGAGTGTCCATTCTACTGCCTAGTGGGGTGGTGTGAAGGGAAATTGGTGCCGGTTTGCTGTTCGCCAGACTTATATCCACTGTTTTGACCACAAGTTCCACATTTCAACTCAGAATCATATGATTCTTCTTGTATTGGTTAGATAACTTAGATATATACAACTTTTAGTTTGATAACTTTTCCCAAATCATCCTCTATGTATGGTAAAATTGGTACACAAGTGATACTATATGTAATCTTTAGCTCCTTGTTGACATATTTTGATAATTTATCCTCTCAGTTGTCCTTGATGTATTATTTATATCTCAAAAATCAAAACATAAAAGTTGTAGAAATTTTTATTGTGTTTCCAAAACATATTTAATCATCTCATCAGAGATCGGATGAGAGATTTATTCCCAAAATACAGAGTGATCCTAAAATTGTCCAAAATCCTTCGATTGACTTTGTTTTGCACTTAACCACTCTAATTGTATCTTGAATCAAAATATAAGAATAACGACTATATATAGGAGTCAAATAAGTGTAAAATATTAAGTATTAAGGGAATAAAATATGATATTTTGTATTCTTATCTCTTACTCGTCCTCAGGAAAAACTCAAATTCGCTCTCTCCCAAAAGAACATCAATGTTGCAATTATCACAAACATTAATAAAAATATTTCTATATTGATGAAAGTAGTAGCCAATGCAGTAATACATTGACTAGAGCTTCTTTAGAAACTTGAAATCATCTTCTCCAAGGTCGGCCCTATAGGCATTACAACATACGAGGAATAAGCAGAAGTCAAAAGATTCAAAATGCGCTAATTAGATTGTCTTCTATGATTAATGAAGCTCACCTACCACCAACGACTAGAATTCAAAGTAGCTATAAATGAAGCATCGTTGGAGCAAAAGGAACTAAGGAAGCAATTGAGAAAATCATTCAAGCCTTCTTAAGAGCATTTACTGATTTGAGCTAAATCTTCTACAATCCTTCAAGAGTTAAGAGCCATGCATTCAAACCTTCCTCAACTTTCCTTGAAGGCTCTCAACTACCATTGGGTAGATCAGTTATTTCTGCATTCAACTTTCAAAAAACTTCCCCTGTGCTTATTGAGAAAATCTCTGTGCTTAAACTTTAGATATTCATTTCTTATTCCTTGAGCTAGTGGTTGTGACTAGATTCAAGAAGAGTTATAACTGTTTGAGTGCACACAAGAGCTGTTTGTAATCACCCCCTAGAGCTAAAATCTAGAAGAGTGTCAAGGACACTTGTTTATGCCCCCTATAGCTAGAATCTAGAAAAGTGTCAGGAACACTTGATTACACCCCCTAGAGCTATAATCTAGAAGAGTGTGGGGTGTACTATTGTATTTTCGCTATTGGGAATAGTTGAACCCAAGACACTAAAAGAAAAGTGATATTGGAAGAGTAGAGTAGATTGTTTACTAGAATCACTATAAAAATCATTATGCCTTATTTATTTTGTGTTCGAGTGATTGATTGCTAGAGGAAAAAGTAATCCTAAAGGGGTTGAGAAATAATTTTTTTTAAGTACCCAATTCACCTCTCCCCTCTTGGGTTTTAGCCTGACCTACAAGACTAACAAGTGGTATCAAAGCAGACTACATAAACACTTGTAGTGATCCAATGGCAAACCCATCATCCTCGTTACAAATATTTGTCGAAGGACAATCTTCTTCCAAGCCACCTCTATTTGATGGAACTAACTTTGCTTACTAGAAGTTAAGGATGAAATAATTTATTATAGCTAATGATATGGAATCTTGGAGAGCTATTAAAGTCGGAATCACTCTTCCCACTATTGAAGTAGATGAATGGACCAAAGAGGAAGCCACCTCAGTCCAAAACAATGCAAAGGCTATGAAATCTTTATTTTTTGGACTATCCTCATCTGAGTTTGACAGAGTATCATCTTACACTACTACAAAGGATATATGGGATAAATTAGTGTCTATTTATGAAGGTTCCTCACAAGTTAAGGGAACTAGAAGGAATATTTAATAGGAGAACTAGAAAATTTTATAATGAAGGAGAAAGTATATCTAAAATATATGCTCATTTTTAGAAAGTTACTAACGCCTTGAAAGGTTTGGAAAAAGAAGTTATAAATTCTGAATAGGTATTGAAGATACTAAAAGAGCTACCAAATTCATGAAACCAGAAGATCACAGTAATAGAGGAAGCAAAGGATCTAAATACTATTTTGGTGGATGATCTTATCAGCCCATGGATGTCTCATGAGCTAATCAAGAACAAAAGAGAGGAGCCAACAAAGCCTAAGAAGAGTATTACTCTAAAAGTAATCAAAGAGAGCAATAGTGATTTGGTATCATAATCTGAAGATAATATGGCCATGTTGGTTAAAAATTTTAGAAGATTTGCAAGAAGCAGCAGAGGCGGCACTTCAAGGATACACCCTAGAAAACAGAAGAAAATAGCTGAAAGAAAGAAGGATCTCACGACATGCTATACTTGTAGAGTATTCGGACACATGTCTCTTGAGTGTCCCAATGAAGAAAAAGTAAACATAAATGAGAAGGATGATAGAAAAGAAAAGAAGCACTTCAAAAAGTCTTCAAGAAACCAAGCCAGAGGAATGTACATGAATGATGAAGACTCACCTACAGTAAGCTCAATAAAGAAAAATGACAATGAAGGTAGACATCTTGCAAGAATATGCTGCATGGCCCAAATGGAGAATGACTCAATAGATAAAATCACCCTCAAAGAACAATGCACAACGGACCTAGAAACAAACGTAAACTCTTACTACTCTTATAGTTCTGAATTTTCAAGTTTAAATAGCACTTATGTTCAATGCAAAAAATTTGATGAGTTATAATAATCATACAACTCTCTCTTCAGTGAGTTTGAACCACTTAGCTAGAAATTTACTTAAAAGAAAAGACACTTTGATGTAATTATCAAAGTAAATTTCATTTTGGCAAAAAGGAATTTATCTCAACAAAAGGAAGTTGAAGATCTAAAGAAAGAGATAGAAATATTAAATAATATGCTAAGTAATTTCTCTAGTCTAGTAGAGTTTGTGGCCAAATTTATGAGAACGGTTGGTCAAACCAGCAAAAAGGGACTTGGTTGTAAACAATAAAATGATAAAATTTACAAAAAATTGTTGGATGGTTCAAGGGAATGAATCCCACAAAAGAAAAGGAGAACTATCCAAACATTAGAAGGCTCATGAATTATCCCTGGATAAAGAAACTAGTGGAATATATTACATCTATTGGAGTCCTAAATATTTGCTATTTCTACAACAAATTTGAACATAAAGTATATGTCATGCCAAAAAGATGCAAGCAAAAGGTGCTAAGATAATTAAAAATTATGTACCAATGGTTGTCATCAAGTTTTTGCATGCAGAATCAAGTTATAGGTCTTAATGAAAAATGAGCACAAAAAACATATTCCATGATGATAAAAGCTTGACTAAGTAAAGAAGCAAAAGTCGAATTGTTGTAACAGACAAAGCACAAATGAAAAGGACTTAGATGCTTCCATTCATTTGTCAAAATGGAAAACTACATCTAACGGATGCAGGACAATTTGTTTACAACAACATTTATCTGCTATAAGCAAGCCGTAGTTTTTGCCATTGGTCATCTAATGAGAACAGACAAAGGCGGAAGACGAAGACCTTTTTAGCAGAATAAAAGACTTCACCTACCATCAATAAACAAAGTGAAGAAGCAAGAATCATATGGGAAAGCAAAAACTTTGTCTATCTCAAGTGAGCCAATGATTGTCTGATGATGACAGATAAAGCAGAAGAACCAAGTAGCAAAGCAAGAGATTCATTTGGTGTTAATAAATAAAGTGGAGAAATAATTCCATCATACGAAGGCATGATGAAAATCCATTGAAAAATTAACACTTCATCTGTTACTTACAACAGACAAACCTAACAAGCGAAGCTATGGAGCAAACAAGACATTTATGACTCTACAGTGTAATAGACAAGGAGCTTGAACCGTGTTGTTCATCTGCCAATAATAGAAAGAATAATTCGTCTGTCACTTATGAAAGATAAAGACAAAGGAACTTTGTTTGATAGACAGCTAGATAGATTCTCAATCTATCATAAGTAAAAGATGAACAATGTTCAGAATGAATCGTTGGTTTTCGCCTAGCATTAATAAAGATATTTCTATATTGGTAAAAGCAGCAGCCAATGTAGTAATACCTCAACTAGAGCTTCTTGAGAAACCTAAAATCATCTTCTCCAAGGTAGTCACTACAGGAATTACAACATACAATGAAGAAGGAACAACTACTACCGAAAACTAGAATTCAAAATAGTTATAAATGAAGCATCATTGAAGCAGAAGAAACTAAGGAAGCAATTGAGAAAATCATTCAAGCCTTCTTGAGAGCATTTACTGATCTGAGCTAAACCTTCTACAATCCTTCAAGAGTCAAGAGCCTTGCATTTAAACCTTCCTCAACCTTCTCAATTACCATTGGGAAGATCATTTACTTTTGCATTCAACTTTTAGAAAACTTCCCTTGTGCTTATTGAGAAAATCTTTGTGCTTAAACTTCTGATATTCATTTCTTGTTCCTTGATGTCTAAGTGCAAACAAAAGTTGTTTGTAATTGCCCTTGGAGCTAAAATCTAGAAGAGTGTCGAGGATACTTGTTTACGCCCCCTAGTGCTAGAATCCAAAAGAGTGTCAAGGACACTTGATTATGCCCCATAGAGCTATAATCTAGAAGTGTCGTGGACACTATTGTATTTTTGCTATTGGGAATAGTGAAAACCAAGACACTAAGAGAAAAGTGATTTTGGAAGAGTGGAGTAGAGTGTTTACTCGGACCACTATAAAAATCATTATCTTATTTATTTTGTGTTTGATTGATTGATTGCTAAAGGGAAAAGTAATCCTAAAGGGGTTGAGAAATAATTTTTTTTAAGTACCCAATTCACCCTTCCCCTCTTGGGTTTTAGCCTAACCTAAGGGACGAACCAAGGGCTTCCCAAAATGAAGTACATTCACATCCTCTTCTTTTAAAGCTAGCTTGGCATCATTTTAACACTTGAAAATGCATTTTCAATCCTCTAAAATCAAATTTCCTCCTTCTCCAAAATGCACAGTAATTAGAAATAAAAAAATTTATCTTGAAAGTAAAGAAGGCAAACAAAAAGCTAAGCTAAATGTCAAGAAATAAAGAAAGTTTAGAAAGCTTGGGTTACCTCATAAGAAGCGCTTTGTTTATAGTCTCAGCCTAACTATGGCCTTCCATCATTGAAATGGAATTTAACTTTTCTGTGTTCCAATTCTTTGAAACTTGGTAGTGGCTTGAAAATTATTGATGCTCCTAAAACATTGTTTAATGATGTAGTATCTTCTAATTCATCTCCTTCAACTGTGTTTATGAGCTTTCTTGAAAACTCCTCCATCATTCCTACCACTCCATTCATCTTGAGGCCATTCTTATTCTCGTTGGACAACTCCATTTTTTTGAAAATATCAAACTTCACAGTATGGTCTTGAAGTTGCATGAGCTTTTTTTCTTCTCCCATACCTGTAAAAGAAGAAGAAATAATCATTAGAAACAGTGAATAATTGCCTACAGATACATACCTTAAAGAATGAGGCAATTGCTTCAAATTCACTTTTACAAAAGTTTCCTCCTTTATAGAATCTTCATTAAAATTTTCAATCATCTCACTAGCTTTTTCTTGTAGGAAGACATCTAAAGCTAGAATTTGCTCATTGACATCACAAGGTTTTTCAACAACTTTGTTCAACTGTAAATGCTCAGAAAAAGGGACTGGCGGATCATAAGGTGGTAGTGGATTGTAATTGAGTGGATGATTAAGTATTGATAACACAGTTGCCCTAGCATTCACCTCCTCCTCATCATCTATAAAAAATGGAATTGTTAACCACATCACCAAATTTATCATGTATTACCTTACCACCTTCCAATGTTGTAACTGCTTTCACTTGCTTAGGCTAACTTGATAGCTTTCTAGATGTGTGACTCTGCACAGCCTCTGCAATTTGCTCCAGCTGAGTCTTTATCATCTTCATAGATGCCTCAACATTCTAGAATCTTGCTTCAATATTTTAAACCTCATTTCATTATTTTGGAGCTAAGTCTAGGTTGCTTGGATAAAACTCTACAATGTTTCTTCAAGAGTAGGCTTTTTTGATTGAAAACATGTTCCAAATTGAATCTTAGTGAGGATTGGTTTTTTCTAGTTCATCACCATGGAGCACATCATATTCATTACTCGGCAAGCTCAAACCTCTGCATAGAAAGCTCAGTGTTAGAATTCAATTCATACATTCCTCTAGACTTACCTCTAACACTCATCTATTGTGAGTTTGCTCCAAGCATCTCATGTAGTTCACATGTCTCCTCTAGGGTCATCTCTCCCATCTATTCTTCTTCTTTACAAACATAGCTCGGCAAAATGAGAGAAAGAAGCAATTAAAAATCCTAAATACAATAAATCTGCAACAAGGAAGAATAAAAATTGTAACTAAATTAAATAAATCAATTTGGAACCATTCTCCAGCAATAGTGCTAAGAACTTGATGATTCAAATTATAATTTATCGCCAGTGTACGGCCGTATAGCAATATAGTGTGCAATAAAAGAGTTGATCCTAGAGAGAATAGTCAAACTTAATTAATTTTAGTTACTAAACTATCCAAACCTTAAAAGAATGGATTTATAACTAAACATACTTGGAATAATGTTTGGTATAATTTTAGAATTTCAAAAACCTAATAGAATTCAACTAAATAAATAGCTAAATATAGTGTAGAGAGATTAGCAAAATGCAAAAGTCTAGGGATCCGATTTCACTACAAGATGATACCCCTTTGCCAATGGAATATTACATTCAATGACTTACTTGGATTCATTCTTTCAAAAGTAAGGTTATTACCATTAGGTGTGCAGGTTTAAACTAAGTATTTTCACTTGTTCCAATTACCTATGGTGTGTAGCATAATTGATGTAAAAACCTATTAAGTTCATGAACATAAGAACCAAAATAGTATAGTTTAACATATGATGTCTACCTTAACCATTTATCCTTCTCATTTAAGGGACCTCATGGTTTAGCATATTATGTCTACCTTAATCACGCTTGATAATTAATCAAATAATAAAATAAGTTAAATCATTACAAAAAACATCATTAATGAAATAAGATCTTATAATATTAATAACCAACAATCCATAACAAAGAGTATCAAAAAGGGTTACATCTTCACCTTAGAAAGAGAAATTAGTTCATGAAAGAAAAAGAAGGAACTCCTTTCATAAACATGAAATTTTGCAGAACTTGTTCTCCTCTCTTGCTCCCTTCTCTTCTCTTACAAAACTCTCCTTCCCCTTGCCTCCAAAAGAGCTTCCAAAAAACCCTCAAAATGGAAGCAAAATTTTTTTCTCAAAAACCCTAGATTTTCTCTTTAAAAACCCCCAGCTATCACCAATTATACCCAGTTATGCACTTAACATAAAATAAGAAAAATTTGGGTTGCCATCGGCACTGACTTGCTGTCTAGCCTGCGGTGCTCACACTCTTTTGACCATACCTTCCTCGTATGAACTCAGAATTACACGATTCATTTTATATTGTATAGATTATTTCAAGCGAGACAACTTTTTTATTAATCACTTTGTCTGAATCATCCATGTTCTATGAGTCATAGGCCCTCAAAATGATACCTTTTATCATCCAAAATTTTATTAGTAGAATTGAAGTCTAAGATAGTTGTAGTGTTTTGTCTATAAATTTCATTTTTAAAATTCAAATCCTATGATTCATGAGTTTTTGTATAGATAACTTTAAGAGGTAAAACTCATATGTTGAACACTTAAGCTGAATCCATCTCAATTGGTACCAGCAATTGTGTCAAAGTAGTGCTTTATTTTCACATTTAGCTTCTTTAACTTGTAATCTTCATTTTTTAGACACTTAAACATCATCCAAGCTCCATTGCTTTACTCATTTCTTCACCTTGATGTCCTCCATGATTTCTTCCATCAATTACACTTAATTATCTATAAATAAACATACTAAATCAATATAGAATTTACTTATCAAGTAATAGCCAAATTAAGTGCAGATTTATTGGAATTCACTATATTTACATCAAAAGAGGATCCAAAACATATGTAAATTTAGGAAATAAAATATGGTCTATTATGAGTTCATCACTAGATTCTTTTGGTCCAAATAAACAGAGATACTTTGAGGCCTTAGGAGAAGGCCCTTCTCGACAAATTCCTTCAATAGAGAAACTAACAACTCTTGAGCACAAGCTATTAAGATTATGTGTATGATTTTGATGATGACAAAACTTGCTTTAGACTTAATTTTTACTAATGGTGCTTTTAGTCTAGGAAACTTGAAAAGTAGGCAGATATGCTTGGAATGTAAGTATATTATTAGGATATGATTTGTGCACGCAAATTCACAAGTTGTTTTCTTGATATAAGATTAGATGCTTTATAAAAAGGAGAAATCACTATGATCCATATTACATTAACTAGGCTTACAATATTATGATGTGTGGGATCATATATATATATTTGCTAAGATGAAAATATGTGCTTCATAGAGATATCATTTTATATGCAAGTAGAATTATGCTTGAATGTGTTTTATCTAAGAAGTAAACAAACATGATTTAAAGAACTTATCCATGCTTCATAACTTATGCAAATCTTATGTGAATCCATATGGATAATTATATTATGATTTACAAAGGAAAATATAATGAAAATGTCAAGGCTAACAAAGTGCAAAGTGCAAAAAGTCTAGTGTAGGACTATAGCCACTTAGCCCATGCTTATCGCCAGCCATAGCCACAATCTTAGCCGCCTATTGTGTTCTAGGAATAAATAAAGTCCGACAACTGCGGTTGATACTGCAACCACCTGCAAGCTTAGTCGAAGACCTGAGGCACCATGTCATACTAACTGCCATAGATTTCAGTCGGTCTAAAGTAGTGTTCAGACCATCTGAAGCAACGAAAGGAAGATATCACCTAGCAACCCCATACTGCCTATGCCTACCACCTAGGAGCATAGCCGATATCATATATTGCTCACGTTACCTCCTATGAATGGACAACAACATGCCTTTGGGAGCTCTACCAATGATTTGACCATAACCAATATCACATACCACCTGCCATACTGCTTGGGGCACAGTCGATTATCGTAGCGGCCTATGGTACCGCCTGCCAATATCCAATAGTCAGAAATTTGAATGTTGTAAAGCCACATTACCCCACCAAATCAAATCCAATGGTCAAGATTTTAAGAGATCTATTTAAGGAGAAATGGAGGGATGTTTTAAAGTTGTTGAAGCTATGATTATTGAAGATCAAATTGAGCCTTAACTTTTTAATCCTCAAGCAACCCAAGCCAAAGTATTCAACCTTCCTTCATAACTTTTTAGGCTTGTTTCTACTACACTGAGGGAAGATCTTTTGCAACATGAAGAGCATTGGAATCTAGAAGAGTGCAGTTGCACAAAGTTTTTGGCCCCTTGAGCTAGAATCAAGAAGAACAAGTGTGTGTTCATTGGAGTGTGTCTCATGAATAGCTTGTCAATTTGTTATGCCCCATAGAGCTAGAATCTAGGAGAGTACTGGGTGCACTATTTGTAATTTCAGTATAGAGAGATAGTAGAACCCAAGGCACAAGGAGTTTGCTCTTGGAAGAGTAGAGTAGGGATGGTTGCCCGAACCACTATAAAAATTATATAGGTTGTTTATGTATTTGATTTATTTATTTGTGTTTTATATTTCTATCATATCTATTCCATTGCATCTTGCCCAAAAGCATGAAAATAGGGAAGCTAATCTAATAGGGGTTAAGCAATAAATTATTATAAACTCAATTTACCCCTCCCCTCTTAGGTTAAGCCAAGCCTACGAGACCCAACAAGTGGTATCAGAGTGGACTACATAAACAAGTGTAGTAATCCATTTGGCTAACCCTATGTTGTCACCCTCTATGTTCTCTAGGGGATATTCCACCTCCCAACTTTCATATTTTGTTGGATCCAACTATGTGTAATGGAAGTGAAGGTTGGAATTATATCTTATAGCCAATTACTTTGACCTATGAAAGATTATTTTTACTGGCATTTCTAAGGATAAGAAGACAGAAAGATAAGAAAATGTCAAGGTTATGAATGCCTTACTTCATGCTCTCTACCCCACCATTTGCAAGTTTGTCTTAACTTATAAAAGTGCTAGAAAAATGTTGGATAGGTTAAAGACAATTTTTGAGGGGCAAATGGACTTACACTCAAATGATACTAATGATATTATCAAGATTAACTTGAGTGTAGGAGACAAAGGAGAAGAAGAAAAAGAGTAAAAAGGGGAAGAATCCCCTAAAGCAAAAGAAGATGAAGCTGAATCAATTGAAGAATCTCCATAAGCTGAGGGGGAGAAATATTCAAAAGAAAGTAAACAGATTATACAAGAACTTGGGGATAATAAATTTGGAAAAGGTGAAAATATTGAAGATGAAGAGAAAAGGCCCAAGGAAGAAAAGAAAAATATAGATAAGAAGGACAATGAATGGAATAAAAGAAATAAGAAGTAAGAGAAAAAATTGAAAAGAAAAAGAGAAGATATTCAAAGAAGTTAGAGGCCAAGAAGACAAAGTAAGTGTAGGTATGACAATCAAAACTTAAATCTTTTTATGTTCTGTCATAATCTGAATTTAGAATCTTACTTGTTTGCCTCTAATATTGATTCATTTTTACATGAATTGGATTTTTATAATTTAGCCTAGATTAAAAGAAATTACAATAAATCAAATTCATGATACAAAACTAAAATAAGAAAAAGAATCCTAAAGATAACTAGGAAGGAGAAAACAAAGTATTATTTAAATAATTAGTATATTTTGAGGATAAGTATGCCAAGGAGGCATATAATTCAATTGAAACATTAAAACAATGTGCAATCATGACAATATATAAAAATAAATATGCTAGTTCAAAGAATTCAATGTTGACTATGATTAAAGCAAAGTGTTTGTCTTAGTTTACTATTGTAAAAAAGGATCTAGTTTAATTCTTGATAAATTATACTTAATGCCGATAAAAATTAGCAAAATCTAGATGCTACATGAAACTTATGAGGAGAAATTTTCACTTAAGAAATAAATAACCTAAGTAATGAATGATTTGTTCAAAATGATGAAGTGATTATTATTTTGCTGAGTAGTCTAGATTTTCAAAGCACACTACTCTGTGTTAAAATTAAGATTGTACTGACTAAAATGCTGTACAAGTTCACATCAGTTTGAACCTACTAATGAAGTATATGCAAGAAAAGCTTGAAATAAGCATTTGGAAGAAGGAGAATAATGAGAAATCAAAAATAATCTTCTCAATCTATAACGTCAAGCTAAAAGAAAGGAAATTAAGTATTGAAATGAGAAATCAAGATTGGTTTCATCATCTCTGAGCACAAATGTAGAAATTGAGCAAGGGAGTGATAAAAGAGAATTTTTCCAAACTTAATATGTTTGATTGATAAGCACTTTGAACATATGCATTCAATGTTATAGATTCTTGATGTTTCTAAATCAACATTTGACTACCTTGGATTTAAATAGATATAACCTCATTGGTTTGAACGAAAATTATTCTAAATTTTTAAAGTTGATGATATTTTTAAATTATCTGTAGTCTACAAATTAATAAACTGGATTAATCCTTAATATCATTACAGTCCCTAAGCATAGGTCAAGCCTATTTGAGAAACTTTATAGTTTAAGGTTAGGAATAGGTATTCCATTCCTAGTCAGACCTTCTATAATCATTATTAAGGCTTGAACTCTTAAGATTGAAATAATTAATAGAATAACTTAAACCTTGATAAATGCTTAAAGGTTATGTTCATGTCATGAATTATTCCATCTTATGCATTATTATTATCATTCATGATGCTGATGTATGTAAAAACATTTGAGAATGTTTAAAGATCAAATCATGAAATGAAAAAATTCAAATGATGTATGTCTGGCATGTTGAGTGCTTATTGCATATAAAATGATGCATTCATAATGTTCAAAATGATTTGTTTAACATTATGCCAAAATTGTAAAAGAATGATTGAAAGGGATTGGTATTAAGTGAATAAATGGGGTAAAATAGGTTAGAAATTGAAAATAACAAAAACTCTAGGAAAATCTATTTCTAGGAGCGAAGCCACCTGGTGATTCAAAAGAGTTTATTTGGCGCTTCGGTTCGAGTTCATTTCCTCTTTATTCCCACTTCCTAGCACCTGCGACCCAAAAGTACTTGCGCTTATGACTCCAAATCTTCCAAAAGTGCCATTTCTCTAGATCTTTATGCTTTTCCATCTAATTCCTTGTACTTTAATGGCACCAAAAGTAGTTGTCTCCAAACCCAAAAGAGGAATCAAAAGACCTAGAACTAGAGGAGAAGCTTCAATGTCCCATGCTTCAACACCTAGAGCCACTCCTGGATCAATATAGGTTTGTTTTGCAAGTGAATCCTCAAGTAATCCCTCTTCTTTCACTATGAATGAGAATGAAAGAGAAGATAAAGAGAAAGTTGGCAGAAATGAAGAAGGGGAAAATTTATTCAACTTGAAATTCCTTCCAGAAGAAGTAGATAGAATGGAAGTTCCCATTGCCAAGTTTGATTCTAGAGACTTACCTGCATATTATTTTGGTGGAGAAGATAAAAGGTTCAAATTCTATACATCTTTGGTAGGTAGGCCAGTGCACATACAAATGAAGATTTATTTGAACTTCCTTGATAAATATAAGTAGGATATACATGCCATGTTAAATTCTCAAGGATGGATCTATCTAATAGACTATGAGGCACCAATTTTTACAGAACTAGTTCTCCATTTCTATTTTAATTGGAGACCCAGTTCTTATGAATCTATGGTGAAGGGAGTTGAACTAAATTTTGGAACAAACTTATTATCTCTTGAAGAAAATCTAGGAGAAATACTGGGTGTGCCACAAGATGAGGATGAAGATGGGTTAAAGAAGGAAGGAATTTTTAACAATCTATCCACTAGCATAGTGTACACTTTTGCCTATACATACATGAGAACAAAATATCTCACCATAGATCTTAGGATGCCTAGGAAAGTATTGCAAACTATGTTCATGCCTAAGCTTGGAGGGACAGAGCAAGTGACTGCTAGTAAGGCGAGAGTTTTATGGAAAATCTATACCTATGAAATAGTTAGCCTCCCAAAAATCATATTTATTTCTTTTGGATATATGCCTCAAAGGATAGATCATGTAGTTCTCTATGGAGTATGGTTGACAAGGATATTTGAGCATTTTCAAATTTCTGTACTAGGAGAATCATGCCTACATGTGTCTTCACTCAAAAAAGATTGGGTAGGAACTATCCTACCAAAGAGAATGGGGATCAAATTTTCTAATTATCTAGCAGAGATGGATGAGAGCATGAGAAAGAAATGGAAGAAGATAATGAGAGTGAAGAGGAGAAGGAAGAAGAAGAAGTAATACCCTCCAAAGGGGAGGAGGAGATGGAAGGACAATAGCAAATAGATGACAAACGCAGCCCCATTGTAGAGAGACATTCATCACCATCTAGAGATTCACCTGAAGCCATTATCCCTATAGCTTCTACATATACAATGTTGTCACTAGAAGTGAAGTAATCGAGGAGAGAAGTGGGAGAACTAAGAGAAGTGCAAGAGAGAATAGAGAAGAAGCTAGATGCACTCATCTCACATGTTGGCATTACACACTCCACTTCTGTAGATGATCCTACTCCAACCCACACTAGTTGGGATCTAGAGCCAACATTTACAATGGAAGAGCTCATATCTACCTAAGCTACCACTTAGGAGGAGCCTACCATTCCTTCATCTTCCTAGCATCCTCACACCTCTTCTTAGGAGATATTAGATATTACTTTTATAATTTGTATGTTTTGGGGGTGGGGGGAATGTAAATAGAAAATCATGTTTTTGTGTGAGAATTTCATATTGAGAGAACATGTACTGAAGTTTCATAAGTATTTTCTTTATGAAATTTGATGTACATTTATGAATTACTTGAAATGATATGAATCTTGATTTGATTTTGATGAGCATTATTTAAAATTTGTGAAGGGTTATGCTTGTAGTGCATGAATGAGAATACGTTTGAAAAATAATGTCATGTTGCTTATGTATGCTTGCTATGTAGGAGTAATGATAAATTAATTCTAATTAGAATGATTAAATCAATATCTTTGCTTGGGTTGAATTAACCTTCAATTTTATCATAATTTCCATCCTAAGATATATAAAATGAGCTTTCAATGAGAATTATCTAATGTTTGAATGTTTCCAATGACATGCATGCACACAAAAGACTCCCTCTCTCATATGATGTACCTTTTCGATTCTAACAAAAAGGAGGAGAAAAATTAGAAGACTTGTTTGTAAGAAAGACAAAAAGGGGAAGGAAAATTAGAAGACTTGTTTGGGAGAGAATTAGAAGAATTCTTTAGAAGAAGAGAATTGGGGGAGAATGACTTGTGCCTCTTGTGATTTATGACTTCTCTACAAAAAGGGGGAGAAGAAAACTTGGGGGAGAATGAGTTGTCATGACTTGTGTCTTAGGGAGAAAAATAGCATTATATGTCATGATCTATATTTTATGTCAATACTATCAAACTCCAAATGCTTATATATTCCAATTAGATAGGGGGAGTTTACTAGTGGATCATTAGCACATCTTTTGAATATCACAAGTCTTCAAGTTTTGTCATCGTCAAAAAGAGAGAGATTGCTAGGATTATGTGTATAATTTTGATGATGTGACGCCCTAAAATTTTGAGGTATGGAAAGTTCGAAAGTAACGATTTTGAGTGAATGATGCATATTAATTCACGACAATTTAAAATGAATTATATATGTAAAGGTGAGATTGATGATAAGGACATGTAGATGGTAATTAGGTTGCATGAATTATTACAAAAACACTATAAGAAATGATGCAGAGACATTGGAAGTGCATGGTTTAGCATGCACTGCCAGAGCACCAAGGGTGGAGCTGGTTTAAATGCTCCATAAGCCCCATTTTCAACCCATTTTCGTTCCTGCCCTTGCTCCCATGCCCAAGCTTCTTTGCAACTCCTTTTTCCCACTAAATTTTAGTAGCTTTTGTTGGGAGAAATTGCAATGGATGTGAGATACTACCATTCCAAGTAGTTAGGGAGTAAAAGTTCATCTATTTGAAGGAGGAAAGAGGAAGACGAACTTTACAATTAACACTAAGGGAGCCTCTTGTAGCAACTGGGGAAAATGATTGAGGATTTGAAGTGAGCTCATCATAGTAAATCTATTTCCTATGTTAATTTGTGAATTTTTATTTAAATTAAGAGTGTGTTGCAATTATTATGGGAGTTAGGGTTTGAACTTGAGTGGGTTGTTTGAATATTTGCATCTAAAATTGATTAAAAGGCTTAATTGTGGTGTTACTAGTTGAAATTGACCATAAGAAATCCATGTAGATGACTGTCCATGTTGGACAACCATGTCTTAACCCTTGCACAGTTCATGTTGTGAATTGATGGGTTGGAAAGAGAATTCATGAATTTTAAGGCATGATATATTAGTTAGCAAGGGCAATTTTGATATTAATCATGTAGAATCATGGTAATCTAATGTTGAAAGTGCATCCCAATTATTACACTTTGTTGAGAATTGAGAAATTGAATGATGCCCATTACATGTTTGATGAAATGACAATAAGGAAAACAAAGTGTATTTGGGTGGGTTTCCATAGTCAAAATTGTTCATTTATTTGATGTTAAGTAGGGTATCAATTCTGCTTAGACAGGGCATTATATGTGTGATGAAACCAAAACTTGTGGGTAAACTACTCTTATGAGATTAAGTTGAGATTTTCTATGTAAACATGGGTGAATTTCAATTGGGATGTATGTTACATGTGTAGGACTTGTCAGACCTTAATTTGGATTGAGTTGTGGAACTTGAGACCAAAGAGTGTGATGTTCTCTATAAGGTAAGTAAATAGATTTCTTTTATGACATGTATGGATGTTAAATGGTGGCTATAGGGTGTATCCAATGGTTTCTATACGGGCACCGCATTTGAACATTGTTTCTTATATTGTCTTTTGATTTGAAATGATGAAACTATGTATTTTCATGAGTTGGTCATAGAAATTGAATGGAATTCTATTTGATCAAATGAATGTATGATGGAATCATATATTCCCATGTGTTTACTATGAACTTCGGATCCTACCATATGTGGTCCATTGATTTGGTTGAATGTTGCATTTCATGGCATGTTATCATGAATCAAAACAAATGCATGATTTAGTTACGTGAAAGGGGAAAATACCTTGATGATTGAGTATTAAGAAAACCCCAATTGGATGGATGAAGAAAGATCCACTTATAGTGTGCAAAAGGAAAAACAATGGGTAACAGGTTTTGCAGCCCCTATGCCACTTCATAAAATGTGTAATGGGTAGCTAGCAAGTTCTGGCGCCATAGCACTAGAAAGTGGAGCTGTGGTGCCAATGCAAGATAATTGCATGTTGTGATGTTTCACCTTGGAAACCCTTGTGATGCAATGACCATTGGGGAGAGCCTTCAATGGGATTTAACATAAGATTTCTTGGAGGCTTTAGAAAGAGAAAACGAGGATATACAAATGATAATTATGAAATGATAATGATAGTTCCTGTGATGGCACAAACATGATATGCACGTAACTAATTTAGCCATAACTTAATTGATTGCACAAACCTAAGATAATATGAACATTGTATGCCTGGATAGCCCGTATAGGATATGATATGATAATGCCTGGGTGGCAAAGACATAATATGATATGACAATGCCTAGGTGTCACAGGCATAATATGATATGATAGTGCCTAGGTGGTACAGACACAAGATGACAATGATAGTGCTTGAGTGGCACAAATATGATATGATCATGATAGCGCCTTAGTAGTATAAACATATATGGATAGGATATGACACCCGTGGGGTGTGGATATGCCTTTGGTGGCATGTGTGGATATGCCTTTGGTGGCATGTATGGATTGCCTTTGGTGGCATGAAAATGAGATGAGACTTGTGAAATACAAAATTTGTAAAATTCAACAGTAACACATTGTAAATCATGAACATACCTGATCCGCTCAGTAGATGTATGTGGTGAACATTTCATCCTTGTGTTGCAATGATGGAGAGGTACCATAGGAAGCAACATTGAAGGGGGGGGGGGGGGAATGGGTGGTAACTAAATTTGGCAAAATTTATGAAACAAAATGAAACAAAATGCATATGTATGGACAAATGATGAGACCTGTCATAGTCTTGGTATGAGAATGATAAATGTATGTGAATGAGAATGCCTTGATGATAAGGCTAGGTCTAGTAATGACATAATGTTGAAGAATATGTATGATGAACGTGTGCGAATGAGAATGCCAGGAAGAGAAGGCTAGTCTTGGCAATAATGAAATAATGATATATGCGTGTAGATGAGTATTGATTATGGGCAGGGCATGTGCACCCTGGGTATAAGGGTGTGAGGTAGTATCTGCATATGGGGCTAGATTATAAGAACATGTGCATCATAAGCATATGGACAGTGTGCATTATCATGAATTTCCGCACAACATGGAATTGCATGTGTATTAGATCGATTAGGATTATCTAATGCTTTATTTGCTAGTGTTTTTCACTTTTCTTATGGCATTCGCCCAGACTCACCCCATTTTATTCATGGTTTTTAGTTGACAGGTCCAAAGATGGAGCCTAACATGGGGTTGTAGCTCATGATTAGGACAGACAATGACCCTTGTGATGGTTGGTGGATTCAGCTGTTAGAATCTGAGTGTTTTTGATATGTCATAAATTTGTTATAAATTTGAAGAAATCAAACTTTATATATATATTAAATCATGTATGAGCTAACTATACTAGCATTTCATCAGAATGAGATGTGTGTATATTAATATTATCTATTGGCATCATAATGTGACTTACGATTTTGAACCATGTGTGGGTGTGTTATGTAGTGTATGGATTTGTGGTGGATGCATGAGATTATATAAATGTCATTAAATAGATGTAGAATTGAGAAGATATAGGGGTGACTCTTTATGAGGTTCTCCTTGATTTATAATTGAGTAGGGCCTTGAAGGTGGGGCATTATAGATGACAACAAAACTTGTCTTAGACTTAATTTTTGCTAATGATGCTTTTATTCTAGGGAGCTTCAAAAGTAGGCAGATATGCTTGGAATGTAAGTATATTATTGGGATATTATTTATGCAAGCATATATACTAGTTATCTACTTGATATAAGATTAGATGCTTTACAAAAATGAGAAATCACTATGATCCATATTGCATTAACTAGGCTTACAATATTGTGATGTGCGGGATCATATATATATATATATTTGCTAAGATGAAAATATGTGCTTCATTGAGATATCATTTTATAGGCAAGTAGAATTGTGCTTGAATGTGTTTTATCTAAGAAATAAACAAGCATGATTTAAAGAACTTATCCATACTTTATAACTTATGCAAATCTTATATGAATTCATATGAATAATTATATTGTGATTTAAAGTGGAAAATATAATGAAAATGTCAAGGCTAACAAATGTGGCAAAGTGCAAAAAGTCTAGTGCAGGACCATAGCCGCCAACGCCTATCGCTTGCCTCATAGCTGCTAGTAGAAACCGCTTGTGGTGTTCAAGGAAGGAGTAAAGTCCCTAGATAACCATGGCCAATACTACAACTACCTACAAGTATTGCCTACGCGAGCAGCTAAAGATCGAAGGTGCCATGTCATACCACCTATGAAAGATTTCAGTTGGTCTAAAGTAGTGTTTGGACCATCCGAAGCAACAAAGGAAGATATCACTTGGCAACCCCATACTGCCTATGTCTACCACCTGTGAGTGTATCCAATATCTCATATCACTTGTAGTACTCCTACAAATGGACAATAACATGCGTTTGGGAGCTCTGCCAAAGATCTGACTGATAAGTGAATTTTATTCACTTATATCTTATATTGGTCAAGCTTAATTAATTGTGAATTCTTGAGAAATGTAGATGCATTTTATGTGTTTTTATCTATTTTTCTAGGTGCATTGTAGAGTTGAGGATTGGAGTAAAACCAAAGAAAAATAAAGTACAAGTGACTAGAGGATGGAAAGGATGAAATGGAGCAAGAAAGAAGCAAAATAGGTGGGCAGCAAGGTAAGGGCCGCGGCACCCAAGTGGATCAAACCACCCTTTGCAAGTAGCATTTTTGGCATCATGGCGCCAATAGTGGTGTAGTTTTTCAACTCCATTTTTGGCTTGGTTTTTAAGGCAGTGCAAAGAGGCTTTTTGGAGGAATTCTAAGGCAGTATTTGGGGCATTTTGGCTAGGGTTTCTAAGTCCTTTTTAGAGAGATTTTGAAGGGAGAAGATCAAAATGGAAGATCAGGAAGCAAAAGATTGCATTTATGGGGTGGAAGACAAGCAAAAAAAGGAAAGACTTTGGTTTCCTTTATTTTCACTTTCTTCTTTTTCCTTGAAATTGAGAATGTCTAGTGTAAGAGAATCATCTTCTTCTTCTCTACTAATTGAAGCATACATGGCTGCATATCCAATTAGAGAAGAAGTACAATATGTCAACAATAAGGGTTATAATAAGTTCTGGAGGAACAACAAGCAAAACCAATATTACCCTAGAAATTGGAGGAATTAGGATAATCTTCCTTATGGAAATCAAAGGAGAACAATGAACCATCCTCCAAGTTTTCAACAGCCATAATCTCAACCAGAGTAGAAGAAGTCATCCCTAGAAGACCTCATGAGCACTTTTGTAAATGAGAGTCAAAACAGGTTTTCTAGGAATGAGGCAAGACTTGACAACATAGATATAACCACAGGAAACATCAATGCTTCAATCAAGTCTTTGGAGACGCAGATTGGACAGCTAGCAAGTTCTTCTAGCAGTTCAAATAGGGGTAATTTTTGAAGCAACACGAAGAAGAACCTAAGGGAGCACTACAATGCCCTAACTTTGATGAGCAAAAGGAAATTGAATCACCAAGAATGCAAGGAGAGCCACAACCCATCTTACAGAAATAGAACCAAGATACAGTTCGAAGAGAGAAAAATTGAGAGGCTGTAGAAAAGCAAAAGGAACCAGAGAAAGAAGATTACCAACCAGGGAGGATTACATTTCCTAACAATCCTCCTATTCTGAAAACCAAGCTCTCTTTCCCTCAGTGATTCCAAAAAAGGATGATAAATGGATAATTCAAGAAGTTTTTGGAAATGTTCAAAAAGATTCATATTAACATTTCGTCCATAGAAGCCTTGGAGAAGATGCCCAAATACACTAAATTTATGAATGAAATCATGTCTAAGAACCGAAAGTTGGAGGAACTTGAAACAATGAAGTTGACAGAGGAATGCAATGCGATTCTTCAAATAAAGCTCCCTTAGAAATTCAAGGACCCAGGGAGTTTCACTATCCCTTGTAACATAGGCAATTCCTCTTTTCATAAGGTGTTGTGTGATTTAGAAGTATCCATTAATCTAACACCTTTGTCTATTTTCCAAAAACTTGGACTTGGGGAGGTGAAGCCTACAACCATCATATTGTAGCTAACTGATAGGTCTTTGACCTATCCTTAGGGAATTATTGAATATGTGTTGTTGAAGGACATGGGGGAACTTCATGAAGTGCCCCTGATTTTGGGAAGACCATTGCTAGCTAAGGATGGGTACTAATCAATGTTCAGAAAGTAGAGTTGACATTGAGGATAAATGATGAGCAGGTCAAGTTTAACATTTATAGTTCTATGAATTTTCCTCTTGAGAATGAGACATGTAATAGGATAGAGGCCTTGAATGAGTTCATTGATTCTATGTTTACTGACGAAAGCATTCAAGATCCTTTGGAAAATTTCATTTCAAATTCAGTTGGCTAGGACAACACAAGCTTTAGAGAAGTCATGGAGCATGTCTTAGCATTGGAGATAGTTTTTTCAGAAAGAACCAACAAGAAGATTGAAGCATTGGAGGAAGACTCATTAGTTGAAGAAGTGAAGGCTGCACTGGAGCTTGAGCATCTTAGGTATGTATGTCTAGGTAGTAATTCTTCTTTTCCAGTGATAATTTATTCTTATCTAATAGGTCTAGAAGAAGAGAAATTACTGCGAGTCTTGAGAGAGCATAAATCGGCATTTGCATGGTCAATTGAAGATATTAAGGGAATAATTCTAGTAATTTGTATGCATAAAATTTTGTTGGAAGATTCATTCAAGCCGTTAAGAGAATCATAGAGAAGACTTAATCCACCAATGAAAGAAGTAGTAAGAGCTGAGTTGCTGAAGTTGTTGAAAGGAGGTATTATATACGCTATCACCGATAGCGAATGGGTAAGTTCAGTCCAATGTGTACTGAAGAAAGGAAGTTTGACTGTTATTAAGAATGAAAACAATGAGTTGATTCACACCAGGACAGTCATAGGTTAGAGGGTTTGTATTGATTATTGAAAATTGAATAAGGAAACTTGAAAGGATCATTTTCCTTTACCATTTATTAACCAAATGTTGGACCGATTGGCGAGACATGAGTATTACTATTTCCTTGATGGTTACAATGGGTATAATCAAATTGTGATTTCCCTAAAAGACTAAGAAAAAACTATTTTACCTGTCCCTTTGGTACATTTGTGTATAGGAGAATGCCTTTCGAGTTGTGTCATGCTCCAGCCACCTTACAACACGGTATGATGGCAATCTTTCATGATATGGTCGAGAATATAATGGAAGTGTTCATGTATGATGTTTTTGTGTTTGGATCTACTTTTGATCAATGTTTGCACAATTTATCTCTTGTGATTCAATGCTATAAGGAAACTAACCTAGGTTTGAATTGGAAGAAATGTCATTTCATGGTTAGATAAGGAATAGTGTTGGAACACAAGGTTTTCTCTCAAAGATTGGAAGTAAATTGGGTGAAAATAGTAACAATTGAACAACATCCACCTCCAACCATAGTGAAAGGAATTCAAAGTTTTTTAGGGCATGCTTGGATTTTATAGCAGATTCATCAAAGATTTTTCAAAATTTGCTAAACCTTTGAGAAAGATGTTATATTTGACTTTGATAATGACTTTTCATAAGCATTTAACAAATTAAAGGAAAAGTTGATTTCTATGCCAATCTTGATAATGCCTAACCAGAATGAGCTATTCAAGGTGATTTGCAATGCTAATAATTTAACTTTGGGAGCAGTTTTGGATCAAAAAGCATGACAAATTCTTTAGGGTGATCTACTAAGCAAGTTGGACTCTTGATGAAGCATAGAAGAATTAAACTACAACAGAGAAAGAGATGTTGGTTGTAGTGTTCGCTTTGGAGAAGTTCAGATCCTACATTGTTGGATCAAAAGTAACAGTCTATATTGACCACTCTACAATTAGATATCTATTTGCAAAGAAAGATGCCAAACCTCATATTCTACTACTGTAAAAATTTGATCTAGAGATTCCGGACAAGAAAGGGAGCAAAAATGTAGTGGTAGACCATTTGTCAAGGTTGGAATACCCAAAAAGGAGAAGTCAATTGAGGAAAAGTTCCCAGAAGAACAGCTCTTCACCTTGAGTGGAGAGTTCCCATGGTATGTAGATTTTGTGAACTACATTGTGTGTGGAACTTATCCTCCAGACAATGTTGGGCAACGAAAGAATAAATTCTTGCATGATGTCAAAGTTTATCTATGGGATGATCTGCTCTTGTTCAAGAGGTGTGCTAATCTAATCATTCAAAGATGTATCCCAAAGGAAGAAGTTCAAGACATTTTGCAAAAGCTGCCATTCATCTCCTTATGGAGGCCATCAAGGTGTTGATAAGATAGTTGTAAAAGTTCTTCAGTCAGGGTTTTATTGGCCTAAACTCTTTAAAGACATCTATATGTTTATGAAAACTTGTGATCGCTATCAGCGAATAGGAACAATTTCGTGAAGGCATGAGCAACCACTAATAAATATCCTTAAGTGGAAATTTTTGATAATTAGGGAATTGATTTCATGGGCCCATTTTGAATCTCATTTAACCATTCACAAATTTTACTCACTGTCGAATATGTCTCAAAGTGGGTGGAAGCAGTAGCTACAATAACAAATGACATGAAGGTGGTGTTGAACTTTGTACAGAAAAATATTTTTACAAGATTCGCGACATCGTGAGCCATCATCGGTGATGTGGGTTCACATTTTTGCAACAAACTATTCAACAACTATGACGACCCAAAAATTTTTGGCAAGATAATTTCCTCAAGCATGTGTTTTAGGTAAATTGTACTTGTTAATCTAATGGAAACCTTAAGAAATTATGATTATAGACATGTGAATTATATTCAGGTTGCATACGATATTGCAAAGCAGCTGCTAAAAATATGTTGCAGAGGGGCTGCATATGTATGGTTTATGATGCACCATTGGAGCATTGAAGAGGAGTAAGTTTTAAATACTCCATCAGCTCCCACAAGCCAAGCTATTTTCATTTCTTGCTCTCCCCTTTCACGCCTTATTTTCTTGCAGCTCTTCAACACCCCCTTTTTAACTAAACTTTGTGAGGGAAATCATTAGTTACATGTTCTACTACACTTCTACACCATTAAGGAGTGGAAATCCATCCTTTGAGTGAGGGAAAAAGCTTGAAAATCTCCCTAAGAAGCTCCTGATGGTTGCTAGTTGGAGAAAGTGAGGAATTAAGGTGGCAATCATCCAATGCCCATAGTGATATGTATTCTATCTTGCTTAATTGGTGAATTCTACACTTAATAGGGTGTTCTTTAATGGTAATGGAAGTTGTTATTCTTATAAATTCATAAAAGGAATTATAACATGTTTAACTAGATGGGTTATGTTAGAAGTTAAGCATGGAAATTTATAGTAATTGAATATGTATGACCAGTTAACTTTCATCTTAACTTTGTGTAGTATTAGGAAAAGGAAATTAGGAGGTTTGGAGCATAATTGCTTAGTTAGCAAGGTAATTTATGTGTGAATTAAGTGAAACATTGATTATACAATGATAGAAATGATCTCCAAGTGTTACACTTTGTTAGACATGAATAATCGAAAGAGTGCACCTTAAGTGTTTAAAGAAATGATATTGTGAAATGTAATGTGTAATTGATTGGTCTTGTCATAATTCTAATGGCCCATTGAGTTGGAACCAATTTGGGTGTGATGTGTAGAAGGGATATCACTTTGGGTATGATATGAAAAAGGGTTTAGATATATATATTAATATATTTCAATAGAAATGAAATGAATTCTAACTAAGTCTGTATGACTGAATTATGGTTTTCACTTAAACACATGTGGGATTCAAGTAGGATATATTATATGTGTAGGGTCATTAAACTCAGGAATTGGTACTAAAGTGATCGGTTGAAGGCCATAAAAGGTTGTAAAGTCCATTTTTATAAGGGAAGAAGGCTCTTTCTATTTTATTGCTAAATGGGAAATCTAATTAAGATAGAGTATATTGTTGAACCAAATGATGTATTTGGCAAACAACCAAGTTTTGATGATGAGAAATAACATATGAGTGAACATTTGTGGTACTAACAATTGTATTCCCAAGCATTGCAGAAATAAATATAAATATATAGGAAAATAATTCAAATACAGTGGATGGCGTACATAGAGAATATATCAATAAGAAAAATTCACTAATGGAAAGAAGATAAGAATGCTCAGAATGAATGACACGGAAACTTTGAAAAGAAGCCACAAAGAACATCTGTAGCTATGAATTTCAAGTCTCATTGAGTGATCAAATAAATCTCCTATAGATAAAGTCAGTATTAGAGAGCATCTGTCTCAGAAAGATTCAGACAAATCATTCCATGAACAAGTTAGATAAACTACTTATACTCAACATCTGTCCTCAACATAAAGATAAATTCAATTTGTAGAAGCAGAGATGCAACGGAGCTAAACTCAGACAAATGAAGAGCTAAAAATAGAGTCAAATTATTCAAGCATTTGTCTCACATATAAATTCTATCTGAAGCTCAAAAAGATCAAGGAACTTATCTGCAATCCTCTACAAAAGATACAGAAGACAAAGTAGAAGTGGCACAGTAGCCACAGATGAACACCTTTGTCTGTCACCTGCATCTGCAAGTTTGTCTACCACTTGCAACAAACAAACCATTAGATAAATCACTGAAGAAATGATTCATCTATGCCTCAACTATTATTTTGTTACTTCTAATAGACATGCTATTAGATGAACCACTTAAGAAATGACTTGTCTATGCCTCATAACTTTGTCTATCACTTATAATAGACAAATCATCAAACGAACCATTTAGAAGATTTCATACGGCTTGCAACTTCGCCTTCAGATCTCTATAGACAAACAATAGACAAAGTCAATTCCTCTATCATGAAGAAGCCTTGTCTGTGCCAACAAGAGTTGTTTGTTACTTACAATAGACAAATTAATAGACAAAGCTACTTCGTCTGATGAAAGAAAACTTTGTCTGGTTAAAGAAAACTTGTCAGATGAACAGTAAAGAGAAGAACTTCATCTGTGCTTTTGTAATTGTCTGTCACTTACAATAAACAAACTAGAAGATGAAGTAAAATGTTGTAATGATCTCAGACAAGTTTACAAAGACAAAGTTGTATATTATGAGAATCTACTCAGAGCCAATTTGTCTATCACTTACAATAGATAATCCAGGACTTGATCAGAAAACTCCTTAGATAAACTATAGCTAAATCTCTATGGCATATCATGATGAGTAGAAGCAATTTATACCAGACATTGCTAACTCACTCTCCGGTCAAGCTTTCATTTGAAGCATATTGTATTAAACAAACCAGATAAATTGAGTTTAGCTGAAGATGGAAAGAAATTCAAAGGAGTGCAGTCTTCACTTTGACAAAGGTTACAACTTTTAGAGGTTACATACCTTCAAGATGAATGGGCATCTTTCCAAAATAATGAAAGAGTCAGTCATGCAGAAAAGTCTTTATCCGATGTTTGCTAAAACCAAGAAGGCATCTTCTTCAAGGATGGTGATGCAGGCTTTCTAGCTACATCAATTTTATCAAGAAGACAACCTTTCAATGGGAGAAAATTTAGAACTATCTTCAACATTCAAAGAAAGCCAACTACCTCCAATGGACAAAAATTTCTGAAGTAATAAAAATGTAGTGTAGTGTCAAAGAAGATGGTTGAGAAAGTTGAGAGAAAAATAAGAACAGAACTTAAGCAAGTAACATCTCTTAGTTAGACTATGCTTCCTCCTAGATATTTAATCTCCATTGCACTGATAGATAATGAGCCTAAAAGATCCATCTTAATCATATATCTAGAGTATTGATATCTAATGTGCTTCAATGAGATATCATTTTATACGTGCTTAAACTTTGTACAAATCAGCCTAGTAAAAGAGGCAATGTAATGAGCAAAATGAATGTTGTTAATCAAATATGTGAGTTTGTGGTGATCTCAAGAAAACTACATTGTATGAGTTGTTGGTGAACTCTGGAAAATCATCAAGTTTGCAGGTGATCTTTGAAATTAGTGATTTTTCTAGTAAGCTCATGAAAACTAGAAGAGTGCTAAGAGCACTATCTTTATGCCACCTAGACCTGGAATCCAAAAGAGTGTTGGGAATACTGTGTTTATGCCCCCTGGAGTTAGAATCCAGAATAGTGTTGGGAACACTGTTTACGGGCCCTGGATTTAGAATCCAAAAGAGTGCTAGGAGCACTTCTCTATTTCTATTATATGAGATATAGTGGAACCCAAGGCACAATGAATGTGTACTCTTGGAAGAGTGGATGTAGGCACGGGGTTCCCAAACTACTACAAAAATTATTATGGGCATTGTCTGCTTGATTGATTTACTTTGCATATAACTATCTCAGAATTACATTACACATATCATCACACACATAATTACCTGCCTGAAATAAGCATGGCTAAGAGAAGCTGAATTTGGAAGTGAAGCAGACACTATGATTGAATGAACAGATATAAAAATCTCATGTGCTGCATCACTACTTCGACTAAGCTGATTAATTTTTATTTTGTCATAATTTTTATATGCTCAATTCACCCCTCCCCTCTTAAGCTATCTACTACATGGGACCAACATATATCCCGTGGGTTGGTTAGAATAGAATATATTCAATGGAATTAGAAATGGACATGTCATTTTATGTTTTCATTGGTTTCCTAACATTATGCTTTAGATTGAAGAAATGGAATATGTTTAATTGACTACATTGCACTACAAACTATGCAATGTATGCTTATTCATTGTGAGGCATGAAATTCCATTGGATATGAATGTACCAATTGAGCTAAAATGTAGTGGGAAAAACTACAAAATAATGGCTAAGAAAGGAGCCACGGATGGGAAATAGTTAATGGGCAAAGTGATAGCAAAATAGGACACAAAATGGGGCAAATAGCTAGGTGCTGGGGTGCCCAAATCCAAGGCTACGATGCTAGTTCATGGCCAAGTGGTTTTAGCATCCAGCAAAATGGGTGTTGCGGCAACCAATCTGGGGTCGTGACACTAGTTTGGTCCTATGCAAATTTTTTAATTTTTGATATTTTTCAAGTAATGGACATTGTATAACTTGGGGTTATTAATAAACTTAAGCCTATTAGAAATGAACATATTATGGTGACATATTGGTATCCCAAAGTCACATATTTCCTATAAGATTACTTGCATCTTTAACAACATGATTAAAAAGGGCCTTCATGGTATAATTAAACCTGCCTTTGGTTGCATGATTGGTATACCTTTGGTAGTGTGATTAGTATGCCTTTGGTAGCAAATTTGTTATGCCTTTGGTGGCATAATTGATACAGCTTTGGTGGTGTGAGTAGTATGCCTTTGATGGCATGATTGGTACTCCTTTGGTGGCATGATTGGTATACCTTTGATGGCATGATTGGTACACCTTTGGTGGTGTGATTGGTAAGCCTTTAGTGGCATGAATTGTATGCCTTTGGTGGCATCTTTGTTGGAACAATTATAACGTGATAGATATGTCCCTTTTATGGGGAAAAGATGGAAATAAATAAGTATGTCTTGAGAAGAAGACAATGTGAAATAAATAAGTATGTCTTGAGAAGAAGACAATGTATGTGATAGGCTCTCAAGAGTATGTGGACGGCAAGGCTAGATAAGAGATTGATGTTGAGTACTTATGCCTCCAAAATTTGAACTATTGTTGAATTATCATTCCTTGTTACTTGAGATTGCACATGTTCTGAATTTGACTAAGTATGAATTATAATCCTAGTGTACTTATTGCAGTTTCCCATTTTACTTACTTACTGAGTTTCCTTAACTCTGTTTTATTTATGGTTTTTAGCTCACAGGTCCAAAGGCAGAGCCCAACATGGGGTTGGGGCTCAGGATCGGGATAAGATGTAAAATGCATGCTGGCATGAAAAATTTGAATTTAGAAATTCCTTTTGATATATGATGTAATATATAAGTTGCAAATTTAAAAGTTTCAAACTTTATATGTATTCGGCATGTATAACTAAATTAAGTATATTGCTATATCAAAAGAATGGCAATATGCGGACGTATGCTAGAATTGTCATTTGTCATCACAATGCAACTTCCTTTTTTGGGATATGAGTGGGTGTAGTTTATGGTGTAAAATGATATTCATATATGTGTCAGATCAGGTGAATGGGATTATATAGGTATGGAAGCTAATAATTTAGGGGAGACTCTATGTAATGTTTCTTATAAATTGCTGATTAGTAGCACCCTAAAAGTGGAGTGTTACAACAACTTACTTTCCAAATATGGCATGAGACTTAAAGTGGCACTTGCATATAATCCACAGGCTAACAGACAAGTAGAAGTGTTGAACAAAGAGATAAAGAAAATTCTAAAGAAAATGGTCAACCTGAACCAGAAGGATTGGTCTAGAAGATTGGACAATGCACTCTGAGCAAATCAAATAACATTTAAGACACCAAGTAGCATGTCACCATACCAGATGGTGTTTGGAAAAGCTTGCCATTTCCCAGTCGAACTAGACCATAAGACTTACTAGGTAGTGAGAAAGTTGAACTTTAATTTGGAAGCTGCATGATAAAAATGGATGCTTCAACTAAATGAATTGGAGGAGTTTCGTCAACAAGCCTATGAAAGTGCCAGCATTTATAACGATCAGACCAAAAGATGGCATGATAAGCTCATCTTGCAAAGAGAATTTAAAGCTGGCCAACAAGTTTTACTCTTCAATTCTAGATGGAAGTTGTTTCCAAGTAAGCTGAAATGAAGATGTGTCACACCCCGCCTAGAGGCCTATGCGTTTTACCATCCCCTTATACTTTCCCAATTTTTAAGGGAACTATTCTGTGTAAAATCAGGTAAAACCTAGCCTGAAATACGAGGCTATATAGCTATGCATGCATTAATTATATGAAATCACAATGTCAATAACTATGAAATGCTAACATAAACCATAAAACACACTCCCAACTCACCCACAGCTACTAGAGACCAAAATGAATCATGATGTTAATACACATCACTAGGATCATACTAATCCATTCACAAATCATAAATAATCAAATTATCACTAAGACATGCCAATACATCTCTTTTATACATCAATTAAAATCCTTTAAATACAATTATACAAATATATTATGAGATTACAATCCCATTTCTTCATACCATAGAGGAAATATCTTCAAATCTTGCCCATAAGCGCCAACCTATAGTTGGGATTCTTTACTTGCCTGATAGCTAAAAATTAAAATAAAAAGGTGTGAGTCTGAGCGATAATCAATCCGAAAATAGCATATTTCAACTAAAACATGGGTAACAACACGATAATGTAATCCTACTGTGATGGCCAAGTCCTCATTTT
Source organism: Pouteria campechiana (assembly GCA_036873735.1). NCBI lineage: Eukaryota > Viridiplantae > Streptophyta > Magnoliopsida > Ericales > Sapotaceae > Pouteria > Pouteria campechiana. The sequence continues at coordinate 49,472 of JAYJMB010075010.1, forward strand.
ACCAATACAAATTCTACGCCATCCGGGTGTATCACATCATGCACACCATATCATAGCTATGCCGTATAGGCATAAAACAAATACCTGTGCCATTCGGGCATGGCATGTCATAACTATGTCATTTAGGCATCTCATAAGTGCATCCTTACCAGTATGATATAAAAGCAAATTAATCTACCCTTGTCTAATATACATGGTCATGGAATGTATCCCATTCCATCACTATATACATTCACATAACATAACATATGTCATCATAGTTGTGGGATATTCTCTATCTCATCAATTCCACAAACTCATTTAAAACAAAATCAGAGGATCCTTATTATTCCACCAACCCATACATCCATACCTAAATGAAAATTAAAAGAAACTTGGGATATTTATTATCCCGCATCCATCCATGCACTAACAAGCATCAAAGAATATTTTTTATCCCCAAGAAATAGCACATTCACATCATACACCAAACACTAGCCCTTGCAACCCATGATATAATAAACACTAGTCCTTATAACCCAAAGGATACTGACTATCCCTATAAATCCATACATTTGCACATCTGATATTACAATAATGATTATGGAACCTAAATTATTTTTAATACAAATCATACATCACAACACAAATTTACGGGATATCCAATATCCCCATCTAGTCATACATGCTTGTATATAAACAATGGGATAACTACTATCCCCATCCAGCAATACATTTACAAAAGGTTTACTTACCTTAAGGAACAATACTTGCACCATTCTTCCACTTATATAACTCTTCAAGTTTCACAGCTTCTTATACATACTCAAATAACCCTACACAGTCAATGATTCAATTTACATACATTTCACACTAGTACATTTCATCATATCTTTATTGTGCAAACCTTTGCTCTTAATTAGCTTATAGTAATGCCCCACTTTTCTGAGGCATTACCAAGGCAGCCACACATGACCAAAACTCTAGTTTCATTGTAAAGGCAGAGTGGGGAAAAAGGCATACATACATCTACGAAAGTAATGACATGCAAGTTACCATGATTCATACATCTTAACTTTACATTATTTACATATTAATCACAACATTGGTATAATTCACAAAGTACATTTATAATACATTCCAAAATACATCAAAAGATAAGGAATTCTAAACATCATGGTGTATCCCTCTCTTGAGCTCCAACCCTCATTGGGCTCCGCCTTCCAGCCTATCGGCTAAAAACATAGTAAAACAAGGTGAGTCAGGGAAACTCAGTAAGTAGGTATGCGATTAATCATTAATGCATAGAATATATTTATTAAATAAACTTATACATGCAAATGGAACTGCTATCATGTTACCAATAAAAACAGTGATAAGAATTTCTATTTAAGAGTCTATTAAGTTACAATTTATATTCAATCAACTCTACTCATATTTGGATCCATTATCACCTCTACTCAGCACATCATTCATATCTCGCTTACTATTAGTTAGTACCATGATCGAGAGGCCATCAACCAAGTGGACTTAGCCACACAACAAGTGGACTCAGCCACACACCAAGTGGATTCAACCACACACCAAGTGGACTTAGCCACACACCAAGTGGACTAAGCCGCCTACCAAGTGGACTCAAAGTTCTTACAACTTTGGTGTGCTTCGATTCTTCCCTACAACCCCGACTACAAATGTTATGAGACCTATGACCATATGATTATTAGCATGGCCTATGGTATCCGACCCTTATTACAACCCAGGGATCACAAGTTCTCCGTCCACACCTATAAAGTAGGTAGAGTAGTCTCACACAATAGGCCAGATTTGACCTCTTCGCCATTACAGGTGGCATCACCAAACATCACCCTTTCATGGATGGGATCCCAAATAATCAAATCAACCATTCTGACAGGTACGAAAACCCATTTTCATAAAATTGTATTCTAATCAGTATCCATCCTCAAGCATGCATCGAGTTCTCAATCACTTTGCTATACTCAATTTCACACTAACTTCACTAAACCCAAGTACATAAGTTTGTCAGGTATCTATCTCACTTAAGTCATTAACCTCTATTTCATTATGCTTTTATTCTATTTCTAATGTTTCTCCATTAATTACAACATAAAATTTATTCAAAATAACAAAAATATAACAATTACACCCAAAATAACAAAATAGCCAAAAATGTAGTAAAAAGGGAAAGTTGTTATTCATAGTGACTTGGGCATACTAACATGTTGTGTAACATTAGACTTAACTGACTTATCTCCTTAATCCATACTAGAAAGCATAATTTAACTTAATTCCAAACTATATATAACACAATTCATATACTTTAAAACACGCCTAAAACCTGATTCGACAAACCTTAAGCAACTACAATATGGTGCTCAGAAAGCATATACTTAAAAGTTTAACAACAATTCAACTCAATTACATAGAAAATAAACCTACTTACCATTACACCCTTCCTTTGCTTCAAGCTCTATAGTTCTATGGCTAAGTCCACAATGCATAAATCCTATACCCATGATATACAATCCATCATTACCAATATATGTTTCAAATTTGTACAACACAGTGGGTTCCATTCCTTGCTTTCATTTGTTTAATAGCTCTGTTTAGGGTTTACCCACCTAGGACATTAGAGACTTGATTAAGGGCAATTAAAGATACATAATGATGCTTAATTACACTATACTTGTCTTAGAGTCATTTCATCGAACAATTGATATGTATCTTTTGATTCACCAACTTCTAGCAAGTCTAGTATAGGGATTCCTATCCCTTTCACCCAAAAATGTTTTATCTTAATTCAATCCCTGACCGGTGATCCTAATATCTAATTATTAACTCAATTCTTCTTTTCCCCAAGATCCGACCTTCCAAAACCCCAAGTCTTTACAAAACCCAATCTACAAATTAAACCTCTAAAAATTTATGGATAGAATTGGATAATTAAAAAGGGAAATCACTTCTAGCCTTTCTCCACCAATTCCAACTAAAAGACTCTTTTGAGAAACTTCCCAAGCTTTCACTCCTCCTCCACTGGTCCAATGATTGGAATTTCATATTTTCTTCACTCTGAATAGCAATGATCCACTAAACCCATGGTTTTCTCATTGAAATTTGTCGAATTCCACCGGAATTTTGGAAATCCCACAGGGTAGGGATGCAGGGGAGAAAGTTGAAAGGAAATGGGGTAAAATGGGATGATAGAGAACATTTAAAATTTTTGATTTTTGGTCCTCTCGTGCACCACTACAAACAAGCGCTCCTATATTGCCTTCGTGAACTGGCGCTCCAGCACCAGATTGAGTGCCTCCTCTCCCTTGTATTTTTTCTCCTCTTTTTCTTTATATTTCTCCTTTTTCTTTTCCCCTCATTATTAGATGCTAATTCCCACATTATCATAGTATCAAGACACATAAGAACGCATAACAATTTTCACCAATTAAATAGTAATGGAGTCCTTTCCAATTATACCGAGTTATAGTTACAATTTCTTCAACCTTTCCCTATGCTTTCATTCCAAACTAAAGAAATAAGGTTTATTCTTGCCTAAAAATTACCAAGCATCCCAAGCATCCATTTCTAGGCTGTCACAACCAATTTGTTTGTACCAAAATTTTTCAGGGCCACACACTGATACAAAATCTACTAACTATTTCAAAGGGGGTTTCGTTTCTAACAACACATACCCATCATATGATTCTTTGATCATCTAATTAATCATAAAAATAAGCCAATTAAGCCACTAGCTTAATTAATTAAATTGCTTAAACACTTTATACACAAAAGCCCCTTCCAACCTCTAGTTAGGTCATTGTCTCAAATCAGATTTCTCACCCTCAAACAAGCCCCAAAATAATATAATTAATGAATTAATCATTTACCCCATGACTCCACATTAATTCATTTCAATTTCTCCCCAAAACCACTATTCATAGATTATGAAAAACCCTAGCCAAATAGAAATTTCAAAACTATTTGGGGAAAACCCACTTACCATCATTTTCATGCGTGGCTCCCAAATCTTCAAGAAGCCACCATAGGTTGTAGGAAAATTGAGTTTACATCTTCTTTCACCATCAATTGCCTAAAATCAAGGTTTAGATGCATGCTTGGATGATTACAAACCTAAATCATCTTGTTTTCTAGCAAAAAGGGGCAAGAAATTAGGTCATCAATGAGCTAGGTTAAGGGTTTGGGCATGAGAGAAGAGAGGAAGATGATAAAAATGAAAAATGGGTTGAAACAACCCTTAAAAAGCTAATTTTTTGGTGACCCGGCGCACCACCAACATAACTGCACCATGTCTCCACTTTTTGGCACCGCGACACCAGTTTCCGTTAGCCACCATGCTCCCACCTTTGCAAAATGGCACTACGGCACCAAATTTGGGCATTGTGGCCCCAAACCCCATTGCCTAAAAATTTTGCCCTGTTTTTCCTTTCTTTCAAATCCTCCTTCACCCATCACTTGTAGCATCCTCTTTCCATTATTTTCCCACATAATAATGACATAAAATGCACCATTAATGTTCCTCAATTAGCTAGAAATTAGGTCGTATAAGCATTCTCATATACTTGTAAATTGTACAACTTATGTGCCATTCATATATATTCAAATCATTTCATTTCAAAACAAATTTCTCCACCTCAATCATCACTATAATTTAATAAGAAAAATCTATCCCCATTTTCAACACCTCAGGTGTTATAGACCACCCCCCTTACAAAAGGTTTCATCCTCGAAACTTTAAGGATCTTTTGGTTTTCATCATTTCCTCAAGTTTGGGGTTCAACTCATTTGAATTGTTTCACACCTTGCGGATTCGTATACACACGATAAACACATAAGTTGTATCTTACTGATCATTCAACAAACATTTACATTTACTAGCAATAACACTTGTACAATTCCTCATCCAAGGTGTTCAAAGTGTTAATACAATCTACTTTAAGCAATATAGGCATAAACTTTACTCATGAAAGATAGTACTTTCCAATCACCAAAACATGCGAATCATACATCGATTTCATGCCATAAAATCATACACAATTCTATGGTAAATACAATCATAGTCTTATGCTTAAAGAGGTACATGTGCTCCTAAACTAAATTCATATGTAATTTCACTATCAGCTCAAACACATAATCAATTTCTTATAGAGCCCTATAATCAGGCATCCTTATTCATGTGCATTTATTTTCATAATGTCATTATCATTATTGATCCAGCATTATCATCAAGGCTTTATCATCAAGCCTACTCGGTCCAGGACAAATTTCTTGTTGCCCTCTATGGCAACCCACCCTCATTGCTTCACAAGAATCACAGGTTAACCGAATCAGAGACTATGCCATCATACATCTATGCAATCAAGGCAAATTCACACACCATGGTGCCATACATGTATAGACCATCCAGGCATCTGTGCCAAGCCTAATCATATCCACACCTCATAGGTGTGATATCATATCCACATGCATATGCAATTATCTATCTACTTATTAGATACAGTGTCATTATATCCAAAGCATAGCAGTTTCATAACATACGATAGAATACAATACAATACCAATCTAATGCTTATAATACATACTGACTCACAATTCCGACTATACAGGCCCTCCAACCCACTATGCCAACCATATTCAATCCAAGCCCTCCAATCAAGTCATAATAATCCCGTGCCAATCATATTCAATCAAGGCCCTTTAAGCCACTACACCAACTAGGCATCTCAATACTAGGTCATCTAGGCCTCCACCCTATGCGGGTGTCAGGTTAGACCATCCAGGCCTCTCCATCATATCCAGGCTATCCAGGCCATACATGCCAAGCCCTAGGCCATAACTCTATAAGGATGTCAGGTCATACCAGGCTATCCAGGCATCACAACCCAGTGCCAGGTCATCCAGGCCTCTGCGCTATCATGGCGTATCAATGCTCAGGCTTATGCGTTATCAAGGTGCATCAATATCAAATATAACTATGCCCCCACCAAGGCATGTCATCATTTGCAACCGTGGCAGCCCATGGATGCCTATCATCTAGTGGTAAGGCTGCCACTCTTCCTCCTAGCCTCTACCACATTTGTAGCATATAGACATGATCATAACATCTCGGTGGATTTTCTGGTGGGCGTCCATCACCCTTCTAACATCTTATCACACCATATGTCACCATACTACCTCAAGCCATCACATTCCCAAGCACCATTGTTGTGGATTTTCCTTAACGCAGGTGCATGTGTCATGAACAAGTAATAAAGAGTGAGTGAGATATCATTCCCATGGGGATGTATGTATGCCAAGTACAAACTACTCTAACTCTAAATTTTGTTTGAATGATTAAATTGTGATATGCGAATGTAAATAGAAAAGATTTAGATTAATAAACTCTAGCAATGATATGGATTATGGATAAGTATAAAGAGACAATGATTAAAACATCTAGGGGTTTTCAATTTCACTAAATTAATCTTATTTAGTTTCATTAGTTTAACAATGAATATTTGCTTCTATGTTGACAACAAGTTTCTATTGGTTAATTGTTATTCTTTCTCAAGTCATAACAACCTATCTCAATTAGCTAATTTTCTACATCTCTATGAAAATCATAAACTAATCAAGTTGCATTAAGATCAAGAACCTATAATTTTGCATAAGTTTCATGGATAGCTCTATCATCATGATCATCTTATGGTGGTTAATCTTAGTCTAATTCGATTATCACTTCTCAGCCTCAAATTGAATCACACATCATGTTGAAGGGGCTAGCATTCTTTTGTAAGCATTAACATTAGATTAAACACTCAACATAGACGATGAAAAAATAAAGAAATGCATTAAACATATTGAAACCAAATACTCATAATTTGGCTACATCATTCCCCTCAATTAAAGTACTTGGCTCATGATATAATCAAGGAAAACAATACACAATATCTTAAACATGTATAACAAAGGAAAATGATTGAAAAAGAACAAAGATAGATCAAGAGATAAGCTTTTCCACATAGTGTTTTATGCACTTTGACAGAGGATTCCACCTTTAATCTTCTATCTTTGCTTTTCTCTGTTGTTTCTTTGCCTCCAACCCTTGTAAAAGTCTATTGAAGACATCCCAAAACTTATTTTTATATCATCTTCATTAGGGTTTAGCTTCATTGCACAAGTCAAGCAAGATCTAGAAAATTCAAAAGTTGTTTTCCAGCTTGGTGTCACGGCATGGAAAAATTGTGCTTAGGTATGGAAATTCTGTGTTGCGGCAAGGAAATGTTGTGCCATGACATGAAAATGTTGTGCTGCAACATGCAAATTTTGTGTCACAACATGGATTGTTTATCTTGGAAGAACTTTGTGCATTATGTTTGGTGTCACAGTGTCAGCTTTCTGTCCATCATTCTCTATTCTTCCTTCACTTCATACCATATCTTCTTCTCTTATTGTTAATTCTCCATATTTATATCACTTCTCCTACATCCATGTCCCTGCAAGTAAACATAAACAAAACCACTTTTTAATCAATGAAATACAACTCAAAAATGAACCAAAAGTTAGTTCAAAAAGATAGTGTAGGTGAATAAAATTCACTTATCAAACACCCCCAAACTTAACTTTTTGCTAATCCTCAAGCAAAACAAAATAAAACAAAACAAAGCCTATGATTCCATATAACACATTCTTCCATAGAAAAATAGTAACAGTTGGATTCAGTTTATAAAGATCTGACATCACATGTATGTAACCTTAGAGAAAATTTCAAACCATATTACAGATCTAGAACATCAACCCAAGCATTTTTGTAGTTCATTTTTGATTCCTTATGTGAGTGCACAATATGTAGCCAATGTCATTTATTTACTTATGACTTAGACATAGTCTAGCAACTAGGGGAACCTGTCATGTCACTCCATAAGCTCATATCTCAACATTCTTCCACTAATTTTAACAAATTATCACCAAGAATCAATAGGTCTTAATAGGCATGTAGCAAGGCCGTAGGTTTACTTAATAAGGAAATGGATAAGTGGTTCATAAAGTAGAGACATAGAGATGTAAAATTTTATCTTCAATAACTGCATTCTCTATTTGTATACATCATATGTAGGCTGTATTACTACTATACCCCCAAACTTATTTTCTTTGAATTCATTGAAATGTGATCCCCCCAAGTGAAAGATAAATCCTTATCTCTTTTTTTACTTGACATGCATTTTTTCTTGTTTTGGCATCCTTCTTTTTACTCCCCCAAACTTGTATTCTTTTGCTCTCTTTTATGCTCTTCTAATAACCATGTTCATCAATTATGCCTCTAAATCGATCAAATATGATTTTTCAAGCTCAATTAGTTTGGGTGATGAGGTTAAATAAAAAAAGTTGAATGTCATTCTTTCATTAAAGCTTAATGGAGATACTAATGATAATGATGTGTTGGGTTAGCTAGAAAGGCTCAAACTGAACAATGAATGCCTAAATCATTTTCTCAGGGATCTATTATTAAAGTTTTGGCTAGAATGATGATCAAAATAAGCCTTTGGATCTCAAATAAGTTTTATTTGTACAATTGCCTAAGCCATATCTCAGTACACAAGTAACCAAACACAACAACTAAGTGTTCAAGTGAATGAGGAGTCTTAAGTGAAACTCCACAAATGCTTAGGTTTAGTATACAAATTGAATATGAGTTCTTTCATTTTGTACAAGTAATATTCAATGCATCATACTGTTATCATTGATCTCATACAACTAAACTCAATTTTTTTATATAAGAAAAAATATAAAACAAACCAACACCAAAAGACTAATTTTTAAAACAAAATACCTTTAAAGCAAGGATATAAAGGTCATAATAACACAATATGGACTAAATTAGAAACAACATAATAGGTAACAAAAGATGTAGTAGATAACGAAATCAAAACAACTAAAACAACCACCCCTAAACTTAGAACAACATTGTCCTCAATGTAAAATGAAAATGGAAGTTGTAAGAATTTCCATGAAAGAGCTCTGTCAGCCTTAACAAACTCTTTAGCATCATCTGTTTCTTCAGTATCTGTATCTTTAGTATCTTGCTCTTCATCAGAAATTGCATCCTCAGGTTCATCTTCCTCTTCAAGTTCAACTTCTTGTTCATGTTTAGTTTCTTCTTCATGTTCAATTTTAGAGGTAGTCGCAGGTGGAAACACCGGAGGTGGGGAGACCTGGACCAAAGTGGGAAGCATAACAGTTAAGGTGATGTGGCACTACATCAAGTAGTTAGAAAGTTGCTCTTGTCTTGCCAAATGTTGAGCAAGTTACCCTTTTATATGTCAAACTTCATCTCGTAGGCTAAAAATTTCACTGGCATCGTGAAATTGTGGTTTGTCACCCTGATGAGATGAGCTTGCTCTTGCAACACTTGTGCTAGGGCCCGATGCAGCATGCCTATGGGGAGGGGCTTCTTCATCATTAGGGCCTCTATGCTTGAGAGTCTCACTGATCATTTCTTTTGAAATTGTAGGCTTGGGGCGCTGAATCTCTTCGAATGGACTGGATGGCACTCCCGCTCATAGACAGAGAGCATAGATCAATGACGGATGGCCAAAGCCTCCTTTCGATGTTGGTACTTGTGCCATATTCAGGATTGAGGCTTTAATGAGCTTCCCAACATCGATAGACATCCCTTTCTATATAGCATAATTCAACATGGCCTTTTCTTTTGAAACTCATTAAACATGATATGTTGGCACTAGTTTTGCGGCAATGAAGTCATGCCAAACCTTTCCTTGAATGGATACGCCTTTGCTAGGGAAGCTCCCCACTCTTATTCTAGATCTTATCCAAACTATACTTGTCTTTGCAATGGCCCAAAGTATCTCTTCAAAATCAGCTCCTTGTGCTTGCATTTTTGAGAAATCATCATCTGGAAAGTCAAGCACTTGATAGATGCAATATATTGTGGTTCTATCAAATGGAACCCACTTCCCTCTCACTAGTACCCTGAAATTCTGATGTTCTTTTGCATTTTCATAGAACTCCCTTACAACCAGGATAAGGGCAACTAAAGGTTGTTTAGTGAACTCTTTCCGGTATCTTTCTTCAACTTCTTCGCTGACAAATGTAGGTTTGATGGAAGGTCCTGATTTGGTATTCTTCATCTTCTTTGAAAGACCTATGGCCATAGCTTTCTTTCTTTTTGGAGGCATGATGAAAATGGCCCTTAAGGTCTTCAAGCAATGCACCCATAGTAATGGACTTAACTCACGAGTTGTGGTATCAAGACACTTGAATCAAGCTTATTTCCTAGTTTATAAATCTCCTCTTGACCTAAATTTTCTTTTGTAGATTCTTAATAATATGAAAAATATTTTATCCAAATCCCAAGTCAAAATAAAAGTCAAAATAATGTAAATTGAGCAATTTAAAATTAAAATATGAAAATATAAAGAAAATTGTTATATGAAATTCTACATCTCTTTTGCACCTCAAAAATTTTTTTTTCTCATTCGCCATAATATAATGAAAATTTTTAAAACTTTCAGCTTAAAATAAGTCAAAATGAGAAGATTAAAAATAAAACAAAAGTTTAAAAGGGTGAAACGTTATCAGCATCTCATTTTTAGGGTATTTAATGTTCACATATTTTTGATGGGTCAAACGGTGGAATTTGTTCATGAAATTTGGTATGCTAGTATTTAGTTATATCTATTTTAACTAAATATTTTAATTTTTGCAAAATATCATCACTAAAGTAGTGTTTAATCAACCTCAAGATGGGTACTTGGTAAGGCATTTTGTCAGTGCACTATCCATCCAAATTCCATCTAATTTTTCCTATTGTTTTTAATGTAATTTAGTTCATTCTAACAAAATAAATTAATTATGGTGGCATCAGGCAGATAATGCATGTTTAAAATCATATAACTCATACAAAAAAATTTTTAGTTTACAAGTGCCCAAATTATAATCATTCAAAGAAATCAGATTGAACTTAAACAACTTGAAACAACTACTTATTTACCTTAATTAATTAAGAAATTTGCGTAGCTATTATAGTATAATTTACACCCTCTAATAAAGCCTTATTTCTCCCCCAAATCTCAGCCTAATCATTGCGAATTTTGCATTTAATTTCATTCAAAACTACAATGAGTGCATTATCTAATTGCCTCTTCAATTTGTACTGAATTCACTGGCTATTTGGATCATTTAGAGTATGCATTAGGAAGGTGATTAAAATATTATTATCATACTATAATTAAAATTAAGCATCTTGTTGGAAATTACAATTTCCACCCCCTAAACTCCCATAAACAGCATGTGTATGCAAGCCAATTTGAAAATTCAGCAACTTATTTTTAATGTTTGATATTGCTAATGTAGTTAATCTATCATTAATCTAACCTTAAACACCTTAATCATAGTCCCTAATTTTCTATTAAAATTTTTAGCAAACTCTCTTGAATTAGGGTTTGAAATTCATTGAAGATAAATCAACTTTTGTATAATATTCTTTCATAAACATCATCACCTTTTAAATTAGATTAAGCACTTCCCTTAATCTTCAAATTTCTTTGGGGGGTCCCACTGGTTAGTAATAATTCTCCACATTTGGATGACTACCACTTCTTGATGTCAAGAGAAAATATATCCTATAGCCGACTAATCACTTGAATCAACATTTGTTATGGGTCACTTGAAGCAAAATTGCCTAAAATGGAAAATTGGGATGGAAAGAGGTTTTATGTTGGCTAGCATGGTCAAGGAGATGAGCATGATGGGAATAGGATGGGCATTGCAAAAACAAACTTTTTATATTGTTATTTTATTTTTGTAGTCTATGCTCCACCCACTTCCATGCACATTCACCTCTTGAATTTTCAAAATGCCATCAAATTATCATTCTTTACACATGTGAGTCATCCATTTGAGATATTATATGCCTAAATCAATTTCCCATCCATTATTTCCATAATATCATCATTTATTTTTCATTTAAATTTGATTAAATCAAAATTTTTCAAAAATTACTGGTAACTCAGTTTTTTGGCTTTCCACATACAATTTTTAATTTTTCTTCACCTGTTAATTATTAATTAACATATGTCCTCATCATCATCACATTAATATAGATACTAATTACATTTTTATAATTTTTTTATCATAAAAGATTTTAAAAATTCAATTTTATAGTATGCCGCACCAGAAAAATTACCGAAACTTAACAATACTGAAAATTTACATTTTTGAAATTTCCAGGGCCTTACATTTCACCTCCTTACAAAAAGTTTCATCCTTAAAACTTAGATGATTAAATGAGGATACTTAAATGCATTATATCGTCAAGCTCCCATGTAGCCTCATCTTCTGAGTGACTACTCTATTGTACTTTAATAAGGGAAATATTTTATTTCTCAACTGTTTCTCCTTTCTATTCAGGATAAGGATTGGCTGCTCAGTATAATGATGATTCTCACTTAACTATACCTCTTCTAGCACCAAAATGTGAGAAGGATTCATCTCGTACTTCCGTAGTGATGACCCATGGAACACATCATGGATCCCACTCAACGAAGGTGGTAATACAATGCGATAAACCACCTTGCTAATCAGTTCCAATATTTCATATGGCCCAATATATCTAGGGCTTAGCTTACCCTTGGTGCCAAATTGTACCACACCTCTCATAGGTGACACTTTAAGAAAGACCTGATCTCCCACTTGAAACTCTAGGTCCCGCCGACGTATATCTGTATAACTCGTCTGGCGAGATTAGGCAACTCAAATCTTCTCTTTGATCTGGGCTACTTTTTCAATTGTATCTGGAATCATCTGTGGCCCTACAATAGTAGTCTCCCCCACTTCTAACCAGTATATGAGTGATTGACACTTACGCCCATACAATGCCTCAAAAGGAGCCATGTCAATGCTGGAGTGATAGCTATTATTGTAGGTGAACTTTACAAAAGTAAGATACTGGCTCCAGGCTTTGCCCCATTTGAGGACGTAAGCTCTCAACATGTCCGCTATCTACTTGTTCACCCTCTTAGTCTGCCCATCAATTTGTGGGAGTTATGTACTACTGAAATCCAGACGTGTACCCATAGCCTCATGCAGAGTTATCCAAAACTTAGATGTAAACTCTGATCCATAATCAAAAATGATGACCTTAGGCACACCATGTAGTCTCACTATCTCCTTTTGATAAATCCATGCATATTTCTCAGTCGTGTAGGTAGTGAGAATTGGAATAAAGTGGGCTACATTAGTTAACTTGTCCACTATAACCTAGATATTGTCATAACTGATTATAGTCTTAGGAAAACCTATAATAAAATCTATAGTGATATCTAGCCAATTCCATTCTGGAATCTCAATTGGCTGTAATAACCCACTAGGTCTCTGATGTTCTGCCTTCACCCTTTGGTATACTAGACACCTTGCCACATATTGAGCCACATCATTTTTCATGCCATGCCACCAATACTATGACCTTAGGTCATGATACATTTTGATAATGCCTCCTCTGGCACTTTTTGTATCACAACAGAACCTCTAGGAAATGCAAGCTAGTTCTAGTATCTCAGGATGCCATCAGCACCAATAATATAATTAGGTAGTCCACCGCTCTAAGCTCTTTCTCTTAGTTTCTAAAATTCCTCATCTATAGTCTCCATTCGAGCAGTCCGAATCTCATCTAGCAAAATGAGTTGAATAGATAACTGACATAACTATGCCACTAGCCCTCTCATCCCCACATACATATCCATCTGCCTTATCTCTTCAAATAGCTCATTTTTCTATGTAAGTATATATGCCATACTACTATCAGACTTCTTACTCAAAGCATCTACCACAACATTTGCCTTACCTGGATAATAATAAATATTTAAATCGTAATCTTCTAGTAGCTCAAGTCATCGCCTTTGTCTCATATTTAGCTCTTTTTGGGTGAAAATGTACTTCAAACTTTTATTATTTGTGTATATGTCACACTTTTTACCATAGAGATAATGTCTTCATATCTTTAAGGGAAATATAACAACTACCAACTGTAGATCATGGGTGGGGCAGCTAAGCTCATGAGGCTTCAGCTGGCGTGATACATAACCAATAACATTTCCATGTTGCATTAATACACACCCTAATCCATGTTTAGATGCATTACTATATGATACAAATCCACCCCATCCCATAGGGACTTTGAGAACTAGAGCTTCCACTAGCCTCCTCTTTAATTCTTAGAATGCTACCTCACATTGATCATTCCATTTGAACCGCACTCTCTTACGGGTTAACTATGTAAGAGGTATAGCTATAGTAGAGAATCTCTTAATAAATCGGCACTAATAACCCACCAATCCCAAAAAACTGTGAACTTCTGTCACTGTAGTAGGTCGGGACTAGTTTACCATAGCTTCAATCTTATGTGAATCTATAGAAATACCAGCTTCTGATATAATATGTCCCAAAAATGCTACAATAATCATCTAGAAGTCGCATTTCTTTAACTTAGCATGCAACTTTTCTTCTCTAAATCATTGCAAAGCTAATCTCAGGTGAATTTCATGCTCCTCTTTGCTTTTGGAATAAATCAGGATGTCATCGATAAAGATAATCACCTAGTGATCTAAATACGGCCTGAACACCCTATTCATAAGATCCATGAAGACTGCTGGACCATTAGTCAACCCGAATGACATTACTAAGAACCATAGTGTCCATACCAGGTTCTGAATGCAGTCTTTGGCACATCTGTTAGCCTAACCCTCATCTGATGATAGCCCAACTAAAGATCAATCTTTATGAACATAGTAGCTCCTTGTAACTGATCAAGCAAATCATTTATGCGAGGTAATGGATACTTATTCTTGATTGTCACCTTGTTGAGCTCTCGATAGTCAATGCATAGGCCCAGACTACCGTCCTTCTTCTTAACAAATAGGACGGAAGTAGCCCAAGGTGACACACTAGGCTAGATAAATCCCTTATCCATCAACTCTTGCAACTGCACCTTCAATTCTGCTAGTTCCACTGGTGCCATTCTATATGGTGCTCTAAATACAGGCTCTACCCCAAGTTGGAGGTTAATACTGAACTCAACTTTTTGCTCAGGAGGTAATCCAGATAGCTCTCCTGGAAACACATTGGGAAAGTCTCTTACAACTGAGATATTCTCCATTGATCTATGCTTAGAGTGCACATCTATGGCAAAAATCAAATAAGCTTCATGCTCCTCCCATGCTAAACTTAGAGCTCTCATAGCAGAAATCAGCTTGGGAGCTTCTCTTGTAAATAAACTTCAAAAAGTGATATCTATCTCATCAGGAGTTTCAAGATCACTTTCTTGGTCTTGCAATTTATCTTGGCTTTATGCTTAGCCAGCCAATCCATCCCCAATGTAATATCTAATCCTTCCATGTTTAATACTATCAAATCAGTGTAGAAACATCTTCTTTCAATTACTAAGGGAATGTCATAATATTTTTCTGAGGTCATGCTAACTGCCTTTAGCGATGTGGAGACCTCTACCAATTGATGCGTGGGATATATAGACAAGCTAGCTCTATGTACAAATGCAAATGACACAAAAGACTGGGAAGCACCCAAATCAAATAATATATATGCCATATAGTTGCAGATGAGGAGATTACCTATAACCACATGATCCATTGCTCATGCCTCTTGTATTATGATAGCCTGTACAACTACCATAGTCTAGGGCCTCTGCTCTGCAAACTGCTGCCCTGGCGGTACATGGCCTTTCATTTGTGAGCCACCATGCTCAAGCTGGGGAGGTGCCTTAGAAGCAAAACTCTCACTCTTCCCCTAAAGTGTGGGACAATGTAGTCTAATGTGGCCTGACTCACCACACTAAAGCAAATAATCGGTCTCCTCTACTCTGCTCCCCATGGCTGGTTAGCTGTCTAGCTCTATTCTATAGACTGACTAGGGGTCTACCTAGTAGGCTTCCTTCCCTCTCTCTCTAATACTAGGAATTATGGCCTTAGCTGTCCAGGCTAGCCATAATAGTGATAATTTCTCTTTGAAGTGACACCACTACTTGACTCAATATGGGGCTTCATCTTCTGCCCTGAGTCACCTATTCAGGTGCGCTGCCTTTCTTGAAATTTCTGGCACTCCTCTTCCTCTCTCTCAGCAATTCAGGCCCACTTTAAAATATCCTCATATTTATTGAGCATAAAGAGGGTCACATTCTCCCTGATGCTCCATTATAAACCCTCCTAAAATTTCTGGGCTACCTTTGCAGAGTTTACTTGGGCCCATGGTACAAATCGGGCCAAGGAGTGGAACTGCTCATAATATTATGCTACCAACCTCCTTCCTTGCACTAGTTTCATAAACCGGGTCTCACTGGAAGGTACATAATGGCTGAAGAGCCTATCTCTAAACTCTTCTCATGTCAAACCAGCTCTTATAGCCGGCAAGGTCACCCTTTTCAACTTCCACCGGCATTCGACCTCACACTCTAGCTGGTAGACAACATACCACACCTTGTGCTCCTCTGGACACTACATCTAGGTGAACTCCTTCTCCATCCCGAAGATCTAGTCATCCAAGACCCTGTAGTTGCTCTGGCCTCCAAATACTAGAGGCTTCATGTTGTGGAAGGCCTTCATCTTCTGCCCCGAACCTGGATGAATTTGCGACGTCTAGCTTTCTTCCACTATCGACTCTAGTCCATGGGTCTATCTCCCAGTGGGTCCAACAATGTGAGTAGGCTCATCTACCAGTCTCCTCTGAGCTTGTATGAAGTTCAGTATTGTTTTGGTGAGGCTAGCTACCATTGCCATTCCAGCAGCGAACTTTGGTCCAGCTCTTGGTACTGTACCGTTGGCCCTTACCAGATCCTATACAATCACTGGCTACTGCCTCACCTTAGGCTCCAGAATAACCTCTTCTTGCCCCTCATTAGAGGCTGGCCTAGAGCTGCTGTCTCTATTTGGCTGGCTCTGCTCTCTTCGATCCTCTCTAATCACAACACCCGTGTATCAGGATCAAGTGGTTCGCCTTGGTGGCTCCTCCTCCACCATGGGCACTTTGCCCTTGTCCACTCCCCTCTTGGGTGCCATTACTACACAATATCACATTTATAGCTCATATATCTACATAATATTGCATTTCTAAGTCAAACACTTGCATAATCATACTTGTTCAAGTTCAATGGCTCAAAATGAAAGGTTCATGTTTACAGGCTAAGCTAATGCTCCCCCATGTTTCTAAAATATACTAATGCAACCTAATCATGTCATTACTTAATGAATTTACAATCATACTTCACACTTATACCACCTTGGGTGCATTTAGCTTTATTACCACCTATAATGCCCCTCCTCCATAGAGCGTCACTAGTAGTAAATTTAGAGGAAATTCCGGTAGAGTCTCCCCTGATTTACCACCATTGTCCTATATAAAATATGCTAAACCATAATAATTATATAACAAATACCCTCGAATATGCAAATATAATATGACCACCTTTAGGCCCAACCATTTCTTGCACAAACTATATAATTGCCGCCTCCACAACACACATCACCATAGCACCCACAGCCCAAGATCGGGGTACATTGTACCCTAGCTGTCAAATCATATATACTAGTACCATAAAATGACATGTTATACAACTAAATAATGATACATGTCTAATACACATAAAAAATTCATTCAATAATATACATCATCATACATCATGAAAATGAGTAAATCTTCTAATGGTGTCATGGCCTAGGCCCGTCATGAGACCTAACACCCTATTGGGCTCCATCCACTAGCCTATCAGCTAAAAATTTAAATAAAAGTGTGAATCTGGGCAAAACTCAGTAAGCAGGTAAGTGAAAAAATATGACTATAAATATATAATAAATAGCGACAAATTTTTGCATTAAACAATGATGAAAACAAGTAAAGCATGCCATGCCATATGCCGGATGTCATAGTCAGTCAATGACCAGGTTCATTAAGATTTTAATATTAATTATTTTATACACATACTCATAATGATATTACATACATAGTTAACCGATCAATACTAGCTCAAATACTTATATGTCATATTGGCCTTTCTATCTACCAATCCATGGCTACCTCCTACACCAATACATTGCTCCACCATCATCCACACACTCCTCCCCGAGAGGTACACAAATCAGAACATTACCCTTTCACTCTTCAGTGCGTTAGGTCCATCTCGGCACTCCCGGCTAGAAGCCTGCGAGGCCTACATAGCCATATTAGTGTATCCAGTGGCACCCCGCCCTCATCGCCTCACAAGAATACCAATTCTCCATAAATATGCCTACTCAAGCTACTTAGGCAAATCATAGCAATCGGGCCAATAGCAACACTCGGTCGCACCGGCTACCCACATAACCACCCACTAGCCAACCATGCCACTCCTTGACACATGGCAGACACCGGTTGGCCCCACAAACATAAAAAAATACATATATAAGCCACACTGGGCTCTGTGCCAACCAAGTGCCAAAACTAGAATTTATTGACATTACCAGGAGTGTAAAATACATAT
>JAYJMB010075011.1:0-23115 GCA_036873735.1 Pouteria campechiana
CCACTCTATTCCCCCCCCCCCCCCCCCCTCTTTGCTCCATCCCTAGATGTCTTCTTAAATAACCCAATAGCATGATTATAATAACACTCCTCCACGAATTGCAACTTCCTTATGCACAAAAATCCTCTTTTAAAAATAAATTTGTCTTTTCCATTCGCAAAGGTTATTTCCATATGATTTCTAACAATAGATGTTATGCAATTGATTTTCCAAAAGATCCCATCCAAATATTGCAATAGTTTTTGCATTCCAAAAACTTCTAAAAATTCACCAACATATGCAAAGAACCTTGCTTCCAAAAATTACTTAGATGATTACTAGTGCTGATCATTATGGAACCCCATTGCTAAAAAAATATATATTACTGATCATAGTTTGGACAAAAACATTTGATGCATGGAAGAATAACTAAATTTGTGCACTTCCTATTCCAAGCTTTGATTTCAAAATTTGTTTCATGTTAGACTGCTTTGGAGGCAAGAAGATTAAGCTACAAATTTGAATTCTTACTTCGGAGTCAAGTAAGTGAATTTCAAAGTCAATAAACCTTGCTTTAGAGTCATTGAATATTAACTTTGGAGGTAACAAAGTAAACTTTGGAGTTAATAAATCTTGCTTTGGAGTCACTGAATATTAACTTTGGTGGCAACAAAGTAAACTTTGGAGTCATTTAAGCTAACTTTGGAGGTACAAGTTTGCTTTAGAGGCACGCAACTAAACTTCGAAGTTATTGAAGTGAACTTCAGAGTTACTAAAGCGAACTTCAGAGTCACAAAACGTTGCTTTGGAGTCACCAAGTCTGCTTTGGAGTTTTGATGTTCCAGAGCGGTTTTAGTAGAATTATCATAACTTTCTTATATGAATTCCAAATTGAATGATTTTTTGGGTTGGATAGATAATTTCAAGATCTAAAACTCTCATGTTAATTAGTTTTCCTAATTCTAATTGTATCTTTAGTTGTATGAGCTCAAAGTATCACCTTTTATTTTACCTCTGAAATTGATATTTTGAAGTTTTCTGGAGAGCAACCACTATTTTGATCATAACTTCCTCGTACAAACTCAGAATTGCTGTATTCATTTTGCATTAGATAGATAATTTTAGGGGCTACAGCTTTTATATTGATCACTTTGTCTAAATCATCCATATTATCTAAGTTGTGAGACTTCAGAGTGATGCCTTCTATAAGATGAAGTAGTAGACGAATGTGAAGCTCTATATGCAGTTGCACTAATTTAGCCGTAACTTTCTCATATAAATTCAGAATTATGTAATTTTTGATGAATTAGAAAGCTTAGAACAAATGATAAAACTTTATGTTTAATACATTTTCCAAATATGCTTTCATCAATTCCAGAAATTTCTTTAAAGTAATATCTTTTGTAATCTTCAGTTTCATTTTACAGAATTTTATGTCTGCAACAAAACAAACTCTGTTAAGTGAAATATCCACTGAAAAATATTAAAAGAATATCTTAAACATGTGAATTTAGATATAAAAAATATGATATATTCTGAGCTTATCATTAATACCCTAACTAAATCATGATTAACTTCCTATAATTAGGATTAATCACCTAGCTTAAATCTTAAGAATTTCGATCCCAATAGTTAATGGCAACAGGGCATTTCCATTGAATTTCAAATTTTTAGCATGGTGTAACCCATTCCATTATATTTAATCCTTATTTTCACTTAATTAAATATTAGTCATACCACAATAACATCCATCACAACCCCTTAATTATGCTAACCAATATTCCGGCAAACCTAATTACCAAGAATCCTAGATTAATTTATAACAAAAAAAATTCATCAAGATCTTCATGAATTCATCCCATAAACATGATTAGCAACTTGGATTATCAACTTTCATACCTAAAAATTGTAATTTCCCTAGTGGGTCCCACCTATAGGGGTTAATTCTTCACTTGTGTTGGCTATCCCACCTTACTTTCACGAGAAGATCATGGTCATCTGTTGCAAATCACACCCACCTACATTTGCTTCCACTTCCCTTAAGCATACAAGCATAAAAGTGGATTTTTGGATGATGGGGAAGCTCCAACTTGAGCAAGAGAGGTGCTGCATGAGAACAGAGTTGAAGTGGGATGTTGCATCTCCTTTATTTGATAATTTTTCATGGTAATCTGCTGCCCTATAATGCTCCATACATGTGCGCCTCTCTTGACTTTTTCAAACTTGCTTTAATCTAATCCTTAAACCTTATGGGCTGACCACTTTATAAATCATATACCAAATTAATTTTCCATTGATTAAATTTGATATTTTCCATAATATAATTTATTTTTCTTAATTAAAATTGATTTAAACCAAAATTTTCTAAAATTTACTGGCATACTTAGTATTTCACTCTTCTACATGCATTTTTGATTTTCCTTCACTTGTTAATCATTAATTAACATGTATCCTTATAATACTCACATTAATATGGATATTTCATCCATTTTTATTATTTTTTCATAAAATAAATCTATCTTTTTCAGTATTTACACCTTTAATTTAAATTCATTTGTTTCACTTAAATCATTTATTTTATACACTTTAATGTAACCCAAACCTCATCCTCATGTTTATATTAATAATCCACTCAAATTTATAACTTTTCCATAATAATTTTCTTAAAAATTTAATTATATTTTAATATACTCCTTACCGAACCGGCAAAATCAAAATTTATGTACTTGGAATTTTCAAGGCCTTACAATTTAGTAGTTTTTCTTCCTCTAAAATCTTAAGTTTTAACTTGATATGACCTTGTATACATTGTGCATCACTTTGAAGTTACTTCCCTAATGTAGTTAACCTATTTTATTTACTTATTTTTGCAATTTTTGGGAATGTAACTCTTTAGTATTAAAACTTTCCACTCACATGTTTGCTCATCATTAAAACTTAGTTACTAATTCATATTCATAATCAAAATCAATCTAATTAAAGAGGGTTGGACTTAACATTCTCTCTTTTTTTGATGATGATAAAACATTTGAGTGATATACCCTTTCGAAATAAAATTGGGAACTAAGAGGAGATGATCTTCTAAAATGAATAGCTACACCTGAATGGGTCCTTATAGCTCTCCCTGAATAAGTGCACTTGTTTAATAATAAGTGAATGAAGTGTTATTATTGTCAGTATTATTGTATATGACTTTGATGATAATAAAACTTATATTAAGATAAGAAGTTTATATGCTTAAATCTCTAACAATCATATGCATAATTATGAATTGATAAATATTAATTAATATAAACACATAATCATGAATGCTTAATTCTACAAGCATGCATTCTTTACTTTATGGTGCACATAATATTAATTATTCTTTACTATATAAATTTGTTAAATCATACTAAGCACCATAATTACTTAGGCTTTCACATTATGTACTCAATAGAGATGTATATTATCCTTGCTCTATAATATAATTAAATAACATGAGAATAAAATACACTATGAATATGAAAGCTAACAATGTAGCATGAAGTGAAAAGTTCTAAGTGCAAGATCATCTGCAACAAATTACTATAATTATCTGCTATGTTTCGAAGGAGTTGAATTGATGAAAATCGTGGACGAAGAAGAAGAAAACAAAAGGTTTAAATATAAGCAACAAGAAAGGTTACATTGTTTAAGAGAAAGCTTCGACGAACAAAAGTAATGAGAGAAAAATAAGGCTTTAGAAATGCGCTACAATGGCCTCAAAGAGAAAACTTCAATAGACAAATGCAAGACAAAAGAACTTGAAGGTGAAGCCATGGTCAAAGAGTATAAAGTTGTTTAAGAAATTTGAACTATCTACACCGACCAGACAAAATTTGTCTAAGATAAAGAAAGAAAAAGAAGTTCCATCAAATGCTCAGATAAAACAAGAATGAAGGAATTACCGCCCAGATAATCATGCACAAAGAGAAGAAAACTTTATATGATCAACAAAGCTAGAAGAATGGATTTGTCTAAAGACAAAAAAGGCAAGATGAACAAACAAAGGAGTGTAACTTCAACTGAGCCAAGATAGATAAATGAAGTTTAAAGAAAGAAAGAAGTTGGAGAAACAAACTCCTTATGATGCTCAAAGAATGCAAAACAAATTAGGAACATCACTTTGTCTATGGATCAAATTTGTCTATTACTTACTATAGAAAAAGCAACAGACAAAGTAAAAGACCTAGTAGAAGCTGCATAGTGAGCATAGACAAAGTTGAACAGACGAAGAGCTGCTTAAACAAAAAGGGACTTCAACAGACAAAGACACATTTGTTTCCAACTTACTACAGACAAACCTATATGCAACGTGCAAAGCAATTGGTCCAAGATAAAGCAAAGTGGAGTTTGTCTATCACTTACATCATATGAATACTACACTTCATTTGTTGAGCAAGACAAAGTAAAATTCGTCTGTCACTTCCAACAGACAAATGTAGAACAAAAGAAGAATATCATACTTCATCATCTGTTTGTATAGACAAAGGAGAGTTTGTCAATCAACCATTTTGACTTCGTCTGCGCTACCCAAAGTTCATTTGTTATTTACAACAGATAGCATATGCACAAAGGATTAATCAACAAACAAATCTCTTAGAGGAAATAAGGCAGACAAAGCAGAGGTTGTTGATCGTCCAATTTGACTTCGTTTGCACCATTCAAAGTTCGTCTGTTACTTATAACAGACAAATCATTCTTATGAAGGATCAATCGACAGACAAACTTATGAAAGAATTTATCTACAACTTATGATAGACAAATGCAGATAGAGAGAGGTTGTGACTTATCAAAGAAAATTGATTTATGTGACTAGCATTCAAATAACATCTAAATAACATCTGTACTTATGCTTTCATTATGCAGACTTATTTCAGTCATCATTTTCAGCAACAAGCAGTGCTGCGGGTTTTTCAAGTTGTGACAAGTCAAACAAGGAACACCTTTTCACACAGCTCATCTTCCTCTCTGAACCATGATGCTGCGGCTCGAGACAAATCAGAAAGGTCTAGACTTCAATGGCTGAAATCTTAACGGTCTTACTCATTCAATGTTGCTCTCGTTTTTGGATTCAAAAGAACCCATCTTCTCCAACAGTCAAAATTATGAAGAAGCTATTTCAGGAAAAAATGTGGAATGATTCAAAGATGGTGAAGAAATATATTTGAAATGAGCTTAATATTATGCAAATCCTTCTAACCATGGCCAAGAGCTTAAATTGTCATCTATCTTTCATGAGCTTCAATCTACATATCTATATGGCCATTGATAAGCTCATAATATATCATATTTTTATATCTAAATTCACCTATTTAAGATCTTATTTTAATGTATTTTCAGTGATTTATATTGACATTTAAGTGAATATTGCATTTAAAAAAGTTTGTTTTGTTGCAGATATAGAATTCTATAAAATAAAACTGAAAATTACAAAGACGTCACTTTAAACTAATTTTTGAGACTGATGGAGGCATATTTGGAAAATATGTTCAACATTAAAGTTTTATAATTTATTATTAGCTTTCCAATGCATAAAAAATCACATGATTCTTAGTTTATATGAGGGAGTTACATCTAAAACAATAAAACTTTCTTCAAAGACCTCCAAAACATCAATTTTAAAATATACATAAGGAGTCACTTTGAGGGCCTACGACACATAGAGGATGGATGATTTAGAAAATATGATTAACATAAAAGTTGTAGCCCTTAAAATTATTTGTTCAATGCAAAAATAATTATGCATTTCTGAGTCAAACTAGAAAGTTATGATAATTTTACTAAAATTGTTCTAGAACATCCAAAATTTAGTGACTTCGAAGCAAGAATTGTGCCTTCAAAGCTGCCTCTAAAATTAACTTTAGTGACTCCGAAGTTCACTTGCATGACTCTGAAGCTAACTTATGCCTTCGAAGGAACTCCAAAATTAACTTCAGTGACTTTGAAGTTCACTTATGTGACTCCAAAGCAGACTTGTGACTCTGAAGTAGCTTTGTGCCTCCAAAATTATCTTTTGTGACTCCAAAGTTGACTTTTGTGACTTTGAAGCAGACTTGTGCCTCCGAAGTTAATATTTTAGAGAAACTGAAGGGGTTCAAAAGGTGCAAATTAACTTTAGTGCCTTTGAAGTAGAAATTCAAATTTGTAGCTTGATCTCCAGTGCCTCCAAAGTAGCTTAACAAGCGACAAAGTTTGAAATCAAACCCTAGAATTAGAAGTGCACAAATTGAGTTATTTTTTCAGATGTTGCAAATTTAAGAGTATCAGACATTCGGATTGCGAAATTATTATTGGAAGCTGATTTTTAGGCTCAAGATTGTGTTACAATTTTTAGAACCTAGGATATGTAGTAAGTTAGTTATTTTGAAAACTTTTATTTTTATGTATTGTAATGTCTTGAAAGCTATATTTTCATAGGAAAATAGTCAGTTATTATTAAAAGAGTATCTCTATGCATAGATGCAGTGCAATTCGCAGAGGAGTTCTACTAAAACCCTACTATTTGGGTTATTTAAAGACACATCCAGAACATAGTATAGGGAGACTAGAAAAGAGAAGTTTTTCAAGGGAGTAAGAGAAGGATTTTGAGTTCTGCAATTATAAATATTTTAGAGAGTTTTATGTCTATTTTCATTATGAACTAAATTCTTTATTTTGGGACAATGATGTAGCCCTCCTTAATATTCATTGCTAACAAAGATTGTTGGGTTATTAATTCATTATCATCTTGTTTCATTCATTGTGTATAATGTAATCATCTGATTTATTTAATTATCTGATCACCAATCATGTGAATTAGTTTGATTATCTTTGAGTACATAGTTAAGGTAGATGCCATATGCTAAACCATGTACTATGCTCTTTTGAATGAATGCATAGATGGTTAAGGTAGATGCCATATGCTAAACTATTTTACTTGATTCATTAAAGTTTTTTTGATCTTCATGAGTTTTCAATCTCAATTACACTACACACCATAGATAATTGGAATGGGAGAAAAGGCTTGATTTAAACCCGGACGCCTAATAGTAATAATCATATAGTGGATAGAACAAACCCAAGATGCTGAATTGATACTAACATCTCAAGTAAACTGAATATCATTGAGTGGCCAAGTTAGATCCCCAGACTCTTACAACTTGAGTATGATTTTATATTACTTAAGTCATTATTTTCTATTCATCTTACATTGCACTTTTATTTACTTAAAGTCTATAATTTATCTTGTTGATTTAGCATAACTTAATTTTAGTAACTAGAAATAATTGAATCAGTTTGACAGTTCTCTGTGGAATCGACCCTTGCTAAGCGCATTATAATGCTACATACTCGTGCACTTGCGAGGAATTATAATTTGACCATCAAGTTTTTGGCACCATTGCTAGGGAGCTAGTGCCAAATTGATTTGATTAATGTAGTTATAATTTTTCTTTTTTGTTATTGTAATTTATTTTATTTAGGATTTTTAATTCTTTTTTCTTTCTTTTATAGAACTCTGAATGCAAGGAAGTTGACTACTGAATCCAATTCTGTTGCCTTGGAACGATCACATTAATAAAGTGGAAATAGAGATAGAAAGCATAAGTGAAGAAGACGTTCAGATGGCTAATAATATGGAAAATAGATTGGTTCAATAAGCAAATAACTGATGAAAGAATTTGCACGTCCAACGATTGGAATCTCACCTTCATGCATTGTTTTAGATCACAATGCTAGGAATTATGAGCTGAAGCATATATAATTTAACATTGGTAAGCTCATAATATACCATATTTTAATGCCTAAATTAAAATGTCATGTAACTTTATTTAACATAATTTAGTGGTTCATATGTACATTTGATAAAATATTATACTTAATGAAGTTATATGATTTTTCAAGTAGCACATCATGTCAAAAAGAAGCTAAATGTGAAGTAGCACCACTTTGATTCCATTATTGGTACCAACATAGACTGAAATAGGACAAGTGGTCAGCATCCAAGTTAAAGCCCCTGAAGTTATCCTTCGAAAAAATCAAGAATCATCCAATTTGGAGATTGTATGAGGAAGTTATGGATGAAATAGTGAACACCTCTTTGTGTGGACAGCAAGTTGACATCTTCCATACATTTAAAGGTGTATTCAGCTCAAGTAATAAACATAAAAGTTGTATATTGACCTTATCTGACCAATACAAAAATAATCATACAATTCTGATTTCATATGAGGAAGTTATAGTCAAAATAGTTAAAGTGTCTCATATGGATAGTAAACCAGAGTTGCCAACGCCCAACTCCGCCTAGCCATAACCCACTGGATAGCAAGGTGCGTTGGGGTCCCAGACTGCCTAATCAAACTATAATTAATATTTATTATTATATATTTGAAATGCTACATTTTAAGCCCTATTTTTAGTAATATTTGGGAGAGTTTTTCAGAGATAGTTTAGGGTTTTCTTGGAGGCTACTCTAAGGAGATTTTGAGGAGCAAAGAAGGAGATTCAAGAGAGCGAAGGCAATTCAAAAAGGCTATTTGCAGTATGATATTCTTCATGAAGGGAGTATCTTTTATTTTCTTCATGAACTAATTCCTTCTTTTTAGGGAGAAGATGTAGCCCTTTTTGATGAACCTTGTTATTTAGATTATTAATTATTTAATGCAAGTCTATGTTTTTATTCATGAGTTTTATTTTAATCTTTTGATTTGTGTGATTTCTTGATCAGTAGTTTCATAAATCTTATTGATTATCTATGCATGGTTAAGGCATACACCTAACACACAACCATGAACTTCTTTGAATGAGAAAAGTAGAAGGTTAAGGCACACACTTAACGCATAACCATTCTACTTAGTTCATAGTTCTTTATCGTAATGTGTTTTTGCCTCAATTATGCTACACACCATAGGTAATTAGAATGAGTGAAAGTGTTTGATTTAAACCCACACACCAAATGGTAAAATCATATCATAGAAATAATGAACCCAAGCAAGCATTGAATCCAATATCCAAATCGCAAGGGGAGTCATTAAGTGGTGAAATCTGAACCCTAAACCTTTATCAGTTGCAATCTATCCTATATTATTCTATAGCCCTAGATTTCTGATTATTTTCTTAGTTTATTATTCTTATTAGTTCAAACCAATAATCCATCTTTTAAAAGTTAGTTTTAGTTAGTAACTCAATTTAATTAAATCACTTTGCCATTCTCTATGGGATCGACCCTTGCTAACACTCACTATACTGCTATACACGTGCACTTGTGAGGTATTATAATTTGAACCATCAAGTTTTTGGTGCCGTTGCTAGGGAATGGTTTCCAATTGATTCAATTAAGTTTAGCTACTATCATTCTTATTATTTTTGTATATAATTGTATATAAAGTTTTTGATTGTTTCTTTCTTTGGTTTTTGCTGAGTTGTGATTGGAAGGAAGAAGAATTGAAGGGAGAACACTTTGAAGGACATAAGTCAGAGTTTGCTGAGTAAATGAATAGGATGTGCCCCTTGCGTTTTCAAAATTCTTAGGGCAAGCCAGTGCAATGAATTTCTGCAACTAACCACCCCATGATGATCCATATTATGGTTAGTGTAGTCATTCCAATTTTTCATGGAACATTGATCCGAATCTGATTCAAGCTAGTACTTATGTTCAACCAACAAAGCCAACTCTAGAAGAGACATTGTAAAGTTTTATCCAGGCAACCCAAACTTGGTTCCAAAATGATGAAATATGGTTCCAAAATACTGAATCAAGTTTTTAGAATGTGGAGGCAACTATGAAGAAGATAAAGACTCATTTGGAACAAATTATAGAGGTTGTGCAGACTGACACATATAGAAAGCTATCAAGTCAGCCAAAGCAAGTGAAACAATCACAACATTGGTAGGAGGTAAGGTAATACATGATAAATTTGGTGACGTGATTAACAATTTCAATGTTTTTGTAGATGATGTGGAGGAAGTGAATGCAAGAAGAGTTGTGTTCCTAATTCTTAACCCTCCAGTCAATTACAAGTCACCACCACCTTATAATCCACCTATCCCTTTTCCTAGGCTTTTGGAGCTAAA
Source organism: Pouteria campechiana (assembly GCA_036873735.1). Lineage (NCBI taxonomy): Eukaryota > Viridiplantae > Streptophyta > Magnoliopsida > Ericales > Sapotaceae > Pouteria > Pouteria campechiana. The sequence goes on from JAYJMB010075011.1 coordinate 10,054, forward strand.
CAAAGCTGTTGAAAAACCTTGCAACGGCAATGAACAAATTCTGGATGTTTTCCCACAAGACAAATCATGTGAGATTTTTGGAAATCTTAATGAAGGCTCAGCAAGGGAGGAAATCAAAGAAAAATCTGAACTGGAGCAATTGCCTCATTCCATAAGATATGCATCTGTAGGCAATGATTTATGCTTTTTAGTGATGATTTCTTCTTCTTTTATGGGTATGGAGTAGGACACACTCATGCAATTCTAAGACCCTCTTATGAAGTTTGAGGTTTTCAATGAGATGAAGCTATCCAATGAGAATAAGAATTGCTCCAAGATAAATGTAGTGGATGGAATGATTATGGAGTTTTTAAGAGAGCCCCTAAACATAGTTGAAGCAACACAAGCTAAAGGAGATGAATTAGAAGATATTGCATCACTCAACAATGTTTTGGGAGCACCAAAATTTTTCAAGCCACTACCAAGTTTCAAAGAACCAGATCACAGAAAGGCCAAATTTCAATTTAAAGATGGAAGGCCATAATCCAGCTGAGACTTTAAATTAAGCACTTCATGGGAGGCAACCCCAACTTTTTCTAAACTTTCTTTATTTTCTTATCATTTAGCTTAGTGTTTGCTTGTTTTCCTTACTGTTAGGATAGATTATTTTTAATTTCTAGTTACTGTGTGTTGTAGAAGGAGGAATTTTGATTTTAAAGGATTGCGGATGCTCTTCTTAGTGTTAAAATGATACCAAGCTAGCTTCAGAAGAAGAGGATATGAATGCACTTTATTCAGGGAGACCCTTGATCTCAAACATCTTTCATTATTTCACATTTAGGAGAATGCGAAGTTTAATTTGGGGGGTATTTTGCATTGCATTCAGTGCATTCAATTTTGGGTTGCATTGCATTCAAGGCATTCAGTGCATTCAGTTTTGGGCAATTTTTTTCAAATTTAGGTATAATTTTGATGAGTTGCACTTTTGAAAACTTAGCTAAGAAAATCCAAGAGCAATTGTGCTAATATGCTGAAACTGAATTAGTTAGAGTGATGATTTTCTCTTAATGATCAATTACATATACTGAGTTTTTAATTACCGTTGCACATGATTTAGAAGGAAGGATAGGCACCACCTTGTGATTGAATGATTCTTGTGATAAGTCCTTTTTCATGACCAATGAAATTTTTTTCAAGCACCTTATGTTATGATCATGCAAAGTGTATGTTGATGAGTTGATAGTGTTGTGAATTTAGTGACTTATTTTTGATTATCCCTCAAGGAAAAATCCTAAATAGCATGTTTACTTGGAAGTGATATAGGCATTCTTTGATCAGTTTGAGCTTTTCAAGCTAACCTAGTACATTCATGTTACTAGAGTCCCCATTGAGCCTTATGAAAGAATGGCAAATGCAAAGCATTTGAAAGACCACTATTCAATATTTTTTTCTTTAACCTCAACATCAAAACCTATTTAGCCTAAAAAACCATGTTTTATCTATTAAGAGACATATTCTTTGCTCATGGTTGTTTGATAGATATGAACGAAGCAAAATAAGATAAGTTTTGGGATGTTAAAAAGAAGTATGCCATGATAAAGAAAAAGAAAAAGGGATAAAAGAAAAAGGTTAAGTAGGAAAATATGTTTTAATTGGGGGGATCACATTTTATAAACTCAAAAGAAAACAAGTTTAGGGGTATGGTAATAATACAACACACAATTGGGGGGATCACATCCCAATGAAATTGACAGAAAAGAAGTTTGGGGGTGTGATAGTAATAAAGCTCATAGTAAAAAAATAAAGTAGAGAACACCGCGAATAAAAAGTTAAGAGGGTGAACGTTCATGTGCAATTTAGTTATGATCTCTTACTTTGTGAATACTTCTTTTCTTTGTTAGCCAAACCCAAAGCCCCATTACAAGCTTAACAAAGACCTCTTGATCCAAGTGAACATAGTTATCTACATCAGTGGAGAGGGATTATGAAAAGTAAGCTTATGATTATTTTGTAAAGGTCATTAGAATCATTAGTTTACACATTGTTAACTAACAAGTATGCATGGAGCATGAGATTGACATAGCACACACACAATTTTCACTTCATGAAAGGATTGATGAAGTATGAGTTTCATGAAATTACTTTGGAAGTATCTTGAATGAATTCAAAATTATGTATACATGAGTAATTTATCTAGCATGTTACGGACTATTTGAGAGAGATTTGCCTAATCAATTCATGGATTCAGATTTTTATTTTGCTGGAGGAGTAAAAGCTAAGTTTGGGGGTATTTGATGAGCTCATAATATACCATATTTTAATGCCTAAATTTATATATTGTGTAACTTTATTTAACATGATTTTAGTGGTTCATAACTACATTTGATGAAATATTACACTTAATGAAGTTATTTGGTTTTTCAAGTAACACGTCATGTCAAAAAGAAGCACTACTTTGATTCCATTTCTGGTACCAATGTAGATTGATATAGGACAAGTGGTCAATATTAAATTGAAGCCCCTTAGTTATGTTTCCAACAAATCAAGAATCATCCAATTTGGAGATTTTTTGGGGAAGTTATAGATGAAAGAGTGAACACCTCTCTAGGTGGATAGCAAGCTAGTGCCACTAGTGCCATTTTGAGGCCCTTTTACATAAATTTATAGGAGTATTAAGCTTATGATGAACATAAGAGTTGTAGATCTTGAAGATATCTGAATAATACAAAAATAATCATGTGATTTTGATTTCATATGAGGAATATAGTCAAAATAGTCAAAGTATCTTCTGTGGATAGCAAACCAAAGCTTCCAGCGCCCAACTCCGCCTAGCCACAACCCACCATATAGCAAGGCATGTCGATGGTGCTAGATCGGCTAATCAAACTATAGAATTAATATTTTTTATTATTTTTTTAGAATGCTATGTTTTTAAGCTCTATTTTTAGTATTTATTGGGAGAGTTTTTCAGAGAGAGTCTAGGGATTTCTTGGAGGCTACTCTAAGAAGATTTTGAGGAGCAAAGAAGGAAATTCAAAAGAGGGAAGGTGATTCAAGAAGACAATTTGCAGTATGATGTTCTTCATGGTGGGAGTATCTTTTATTTTCTTCATGAACTAATTCCTTCTTTTTAGGGAGAAGATGTAGCCCTTTTTGATGAACTTTGTTATTTGGATTATTGTTTATTTAATGCAAGTTTGTGTTTTTATTCTGGGTTTTATTTCAATCTTTTGATTTGTGTGATTGCTTGACCACCAATTTCATAAATCTTATTGATTATCTATGCATGGTTAAGGAGCACACCTAATGCACAACTATGAGCTTCTTGAATGAGAAAAGTAGAAGGTTAAGGCACACACCTAATCTACACCTATTCTACTTGGTTCATATTTCTTGATCGTAATGGGTTTTCACCTTAATTATGCTACACACCATAGGTGATTGGAACAAGTGAAAGTACTTGATTTATACCTTCACACCAAATAGTAATAATCATATCATAGAAAGAACAAACTGAAGTAAGCATTGAATCCAATGTTCAAATAGCAAGGGGAGTCATTAAGTGGTGAAATCTGAACCCTAGACCTTTGCCACTTGCAATCTATCCTATATCATTCTATAGCCCTAGATTTCTGATTATCCTCTTAGTTTATTATTCTTGTTAGTTCAAACTAACAATCCATCGTTTCATAGTTAGTTTTAGTTAGTAACTCAATTTAATTAAATCACTTTGCCATTCTTTGTGGAATTGACCCTTGCTCATGCACACTGTACTGCTATACACTCGTGCACTTTTGAAGTATTATAATTTAAACCATCCAATATGCTTCCTTCTTTTCACGATTAAGCTATAGAGGATCCTTTAACATTCATTTGTGATTGCTATCCAACTATTCAGACTTTTCTATTATAAGGTTTAACTGAGGATCAGCAGCGCATGAGGTGTTTTCCTTACACCTTGAAAGATACAGTAAAAATATAGTTCATGACATTGGCTCCTGGATCATTGACTACATGGGATGCAGTATATAATAAATTCATTGGTAAATATTATTCTCATGGTAAAATTGTAGAATTGAGAAGTAATATTACTACATTTTCTCAAATGGATGGGGAAGCATTCCATGAGGCATGGGAGAGATTTAAGGCATTATTGATTCAATGTCCTCACCATAGATATCCTCTTGAATACTTAATCAATTTTTTTTAATAGACTGACACAACCATGCCAAGCTATGGTTGATAATGCTGTAGGTGGGGCAATGAGAGAAAAGACACCGCAAGAGACACATGATCTATATGGGAGCAAACTTCCAATAGAAGAGTGTAAGTGGAGTTTCTGAGTAAGCAAATGCAATGAATTTCTATAACCAGCGACTACTTAATGATCCTTATTCAAACACTTACAATCTTGGTTGGAGAAATCATCCAAACTTTTCATGGAACAATATCCATAATTAGAATCAAGTTAGAACTTCTTTTCAACCTACGGAAAACACTCTTGAGGAGACAGTTTAGACTTTTATCCAAGTGACTAAATCAATATTTTAGAATGTGGAGGTGTCAATAAAGAAGATAGAAACATAATTGGGGCAGATTGTAAAAGCTATGCAAAGTCATACACCTGGAAAGTTACCAAGTCAGCCTGAGCAAGCAAAAGCAGTCATAACATTGAGAAATTAAAAAAGGTAATTGAGAATAAAGTTAGTGAAGAATTTATTGAATCTAATGTTTCTACAGGAATAGACAATGGGAAGGAAAAGGTGGAGGAGGAAGTGCATTCAAGGAAGGCTGTGTTTTTAATAGTTGACCCTCCAATCAACTACAAGTCGCCACCACTTGATGATCCACTAGTGCCTTTTCTAAGAAGATTCAGGTAAAGTAAATTGGACAAATCATTTTCTGATATTTATGATATCCTTTCCAAAGTTAATGTTAACTTACCTTTGCTTAACAGGAATAAGAACATGCTCGCTTATGCTAAGTTTTTGAAGGAACTAACCTCAAGGAGCCGTAAGTATGAGCCTCATGAAAAAGTGATAGTTTCAAAAGTAGCTAGTATAGTTTTGTAGACAAATCTTCCTCCAAAGTTAAAGGATCCAGGTAGTTTTAATATCACAATCACTATTGGAGAAACGAATAAGGCAAAGGCTATATCAAATTTAGGAGCAAGTATAAATCTGATGCCTTATTCTATTTACTTGTAGCTTGGTTTAGGAGATTTGAAACCTACTACAATGTCTCTTTAACTTGCAGACAGATTAGTGAAATGTCCAAAAGGCATTGCAGGAGATATATTAGTGTAGATTGACAAGCCTATTATTCTTGCAAATTTTGTTGTACTTAACATGGAGAGGCAAGTAACTCCAGGGAGAGATGTGCCTATTCTTCTGGGGCGCCCATTCATGGCAATAGCTAGGATGATCATTGATGTGCAAAATGGGAAGCTAAAAATGACTATTTTAGATGAGATTGTGGAATTTTCTATTTACAATTCTCTTTCACTACCTTCAGATCCTACAGATCCTAGTGGTTGTTTTCAAATTGATTATTTAAACTCACTTGTATTATCTACTTTTGTGCTACAGGAAATAAAAGATAAATTGGCATGGTGCTTACAACTTACAACTGAAGAATTCATTGAGGAAGATAAAGAAATCAAAGAGTTGAAAGAAGATTTGGATAGTGCAGAGGAAGTTAGAGAAGATGAAGTCACCAAGGAGGTGCTGATACATTTGAATCCCAATTTTAAAGTATGAATTTCTTGGTGAGAATAATACTCTTCCAGTTATAATTATTGTTGACTTATCTATTGATGGAGAAAATAAGTTGTTGAATGTCTTGAGAGAACATAAGGAGGTTATAGGTTAGACATTAGTTAACATCAAAGGAATTAGCCTCATTGTGTATATGCATAAGATCTTGTTAAAGAATGATGCAAAGCCTTCTAGGTATGCTCAGAGTAGACTTAACCCACACATGCAGGGAGCTCTTAGAGTTGAGGTTATGAAGTTGTTGGATGCAAGTATTATGTACCCAAATTCTGATAGCAAATGGGTGAGTCTAGTTCATGTGGCGCCAAAGAAATATGGTATTTCTATTGTTAAAAATGATAATAATGAGTTGGTGCTAATAAGAATGACTACAAGATGATGGATGTGTATAGATTACAGAAAACTCATTTTAGCTACAAGAAAGGATCATTTCCCTCTCCCTTTCATTGATCAAATGTTTGAATGATTGGAAAGTCATGCTTAATACTATTTTCTGGATGGTTTTTCAGGTTACAATTAGGTTCCCATTGCTCCAGAAGACTAGGAAAAGACAACCTTCACCTACCCATTTGAAACTTTTGCTTATTAGAGGATGCCTTTTTGTTTATGCAATGCCCCTGCAACCTTTCAGAGGTATATGATGTCTATTTTTTTTGGTATGATTGAAAAGTTTATAGAGTTTTTCATAGATGAATTTTTTTATCTTTGATGACTTATTCGATAATTACCTTAATAACTTGACATTGATGCTTAAAAGGTATGTTAAAATGAATTTGACATTAAGTTGGGAGAAGTGTCATTTCTTAGTTAAGTAGGAAATTGTGCTGGGACATATTGCCCCCTCCACTTCAGTCAAGGGAGTGAGGAGTTTTCTGAGTCATGTAGATTTCTATAGATGGTTCTTAAAAGACTTTTCAAAAATTTCTAGACTGTTGTGTAACTTGCTAGCTAAAGTTGTGACTTTTTGTTTTGATGATGAGTGCCTTATTACTTTTAATACCTTGAAAGAAAAACTAACTTTGGTAGCTGATTGGTCCATTTCTTTTGAGCTTATGTGTGATGCATCTAACATTGTTGTTAGTGTTGTCTTAGGAGACAAAATAGATAAATTGCCTCATGTGATTCATTATGCAAATAAAACTTTGAATGAGGAACAATTGAATTATTCCACCACTGAAAAAGAATTTCTTGCAATTATCTTAGCATTGGAAAAGTTTTGCTCATATTTGATTGGTTCAAAAATAATTATTTATTTAGATCATGCTGCATTAAAATATTTGCTGACTAAGAAAGATGCTAAGCCTAGATTGATCAGGTGGATATTATTGCTGCAAGAATTTGACCTGCCAATCCAGGATAAAAAAGGCAGTGAAAATGTTATAGCTGTAATCTGCCTAGGTTACTGAAAGGGACTGATTTTGAGTAGAAGAAAGATAAAGAGAGCATTCCCATCAATGAGATTTTTCTGATGAGTAACTATTTTCTATAAAGGGAAGTGAACCTTGGTATGTTGATATTGTTAATTATTTGGTTAAGGGAGTTTTTAATCCTATGCTGAATTCGTAGGGAAGGAGGAGGTTGCTGTTTGTAGCAAAACACTGCTTTTGGGATGATCCAGTTCTATTTAAAATATGTCTAGATCATATCATTAGACGTTGTGTACCTGAGGATGAATAACAAAGCATTTAGAAACATTGTCACACATTTAACTATGGAGGGCATTTTGGAGGGAAGAAGATTGCTGTCAAAGTTTTCCAATCTAGTTTTACTGCCCAACTATTTTCAGGGATGCTTATGGCTTTTGTGCATCATGTGATAGGTGCCAGAGAATAGGTAACATTGGTAGATGAGATGAAATGCCACTTACAGGTGATTTTGTTGTTGAATTATTTGATGTATGGGGCATTGATTTTATGGGCCCATTCCCACCAACCAATGGTAATATGTACATTCTACTTGCTGTTGATTATGTATCTAAGTGGATTAAGGCAATGGCCACTAAAACTAATGATGCTAATGTTGTACAAAAATTTCTGAAAGATAAAATTTTCTCCAGGTTTGGCACTCTAAGAGCAATCATTAGTGATAGAGGAACTCATTTTTTCAATGAGGTATTTGTAGCTTTATTGAAAAAGTATAACATTACTCATGGAATTGCAACACCTTATCATCCACAAACTTCTAGACAAGTTGAAGTAACAAACAGATTAAAATAATTCTAGAGAGGACAATGAATACCTTAAGGAAAAATTCGGCAATGCAGTTGTATGATGCACTTTGGGCATATAAGACTGTATTCAAGACCCTAATAGGAATGAGTCCTTATAGACTTGTCTTTGGAAAAGCTTGCCATCTGTTGGTGGAGTTAGAGCACAAAGCATACTGGGAGATAAAGAAACTAAACTTTGATTTGCAGAAGGCAGGTGAAGAGAGAAAGCTTCAACTGAATGAACTAGAGGAGCTGAGAGATGAAGCTTATGAGAATGCAAAGATTTATAAGAAGTGAACAAAGAGATATCATGATCAAATCATTCACAAAAGATACATTGAACCTGAAATGAAAGTTTTGCTTTATGACTCATGTTTATGTTTGTTTCTAGGAAAATTATAGTCTAGGTGGGTTGAACAATTCCAAGTGACACAAGTGTTCTCACATGGAGCTGTAGAGTTAAAAAACTCGAAGACTGGGAACAAGTAAAGTCAATGGTCATTGAGTAAAGAGATATATGAAGGATGACTTGCCAATACAGTTGAATGAAATTGTTAGATTTCAGAATCTATGAAGGAGAAATTTGTCTTGCATAGATGTTAAATAAAGCGCTCCTTGGGAGGCAACCCAAGTTTCTGAACTTTCTTTATTTCCTTAGCATTCAGTTTATCTAGTTGTTTTATTTTCGCTACTAAGATAGATTTTTTTTAGTACTGGTTTGAAGTTTCTATTGCAGAAGGAAGAAATCTATTTTTAGAATTAGTGTAGAAGTTGCAGAGGATTATAGATAATGTTTCAAGTGTTATAACTGCCAGAAATTTGCAAAGGATGTCAAAGCAATTTCAGAAGGAGAGGATGAGAATAAACTTCATTCAGGAAAGTCGTGAACTTAAACTTCTACCATTACTTCACATTGAGGACAATGTTTGGTTTAAGTTGGGGGGTATTTGGAGATTTACATTTAGATTTCAGATTTGCATTTTTAGATTTGCATTCAGTTTAGTTTTGGAAAAATCTTCAGATTTGCAATAAATTCATTTTGAAAAAAAATTCTAGAATTTAGGTGTATATTTTTAAGGAGCTACAATTTCTAATGACTTAGCCAAGTAAAGCCAAGAGCAATTGTACTAAAATGCTGAAATTGAATAGGATGGATTCATTCTCTCATAATGATCAAGTGACATATGCTGAGTTTTTGGTTACCATTGCACATGATTTAGAATGAAGGATAGATGTTACCTTGTGATTTATTGATTCTTGTGATAAGTCCTTCTTTTTCATAACTGATTAAAATTTTATTGAGCACATTAAATCATGATTATGCAAACTGTATGTTGATTAGTTGATAATGTTGTGAACTTAGTGACACATTTTGGTTGAGATGAGCATGCAAGAACTTGTTTGATTATCCCTCAAGGCGAAATCCTAGATAACATGTTTACTTGGAATTGATTTAGGCATTCTTTGATCAATTTGAGCTTTTCAAGCTAACCTATTACATTAATTGTCACTAGTGTCCCCATTGAGCTTTACTGAAAGAATAGCATATGCAAAGCACATAAAAGACCACCATTCAACTTTTCTTTCTTTAGCCTTATTATTCAGTCCCTTTCAGCTTGAAAAACCATGTTAGATCTATTGAGAGATATATTTATATATGGTTGTAGTGAAGTATATCAGTGCATAAGAAAATAAGTTTGGGGGTCATTAAAAAGATTAATGTTAAAAGAAAGATGGGATAAAAGAAAAGGAATCAATGAGGATTTATACTTCAAGTGGGGGGATCACGTCTCCATGAACTCAACAAGTAATAAATTTGGAGATGTGGTAGTAATATAGCCCATAGCTAAAGGGATCACATCCTAATGAGTGTAAAAGAAAATAACTTTGGGAGTGTGATAGTAATACAACCCTTAAAACATATAGAACTCCAAATAAAAAGTCAAGAGAGTGAATAGTCATGTAAAATTTAGATATGATCTCTTATTTTGTGAATCCTCATTTCCTTTCTTGTTAACTAAACCCAAGGCCCCATTAAAAACTTAGCAAAGACCTATTAATCCAAATGAATAGAGTTATCTAAATTATGGAGAGGGATTATGAAAAGCAAGCTTATGGGATGTTCTGTGAAGATCATGAGAATCATTGGTTTGAAAATTGTTGACTAAAAAACATGCATGTAGCATGAGATTGACACTACACACACATACTTTCACTTCATGAAAGGATTGATGAAGCATGAGTTTCATGAGATTACTTGACAAGTATCTTGAGTGATTTTGAGGTATGTGCACATGAGTAATTTGTCTAACATGTTAGTGATTTTTTGAGAGAGATTTTCCTGACTAATTCATTAGTTCAAATTGTTATTTTACTCGAGGACGATCAAAAGCTAAGTTTGGGGGTATTTGATAAGCTCATAATATATCATATTTTTATATCTAAATTTACATATTTAATATCTTCTTTTAATGTGTTTTTTGTGATTTATATTGACATGAAGTGAATATTGCACTTAACAGATTTCGTTTTGTTGCAGACATAAAATTTTGTAAGATGAAACTTAAGATTACAAAATACGTAACTTTAAAGTAATTTATGAGACTGATGGAGGCATATTTGGAAAATGTATTCAACATGAAAGTTTTATAATTTGTTTTTAGCTTTCTGATGCATTAAAAATCACATGATTTTGAGTTTCTATTATGAAGTCATATCCAAAATAGTGAAACTCTCTCTAAAGACCTCTGAAACATCTATTTTAGATGTACACAAGGCATCACTTTGAGGGCCCATGACTTATAAAATATGGATGAATTGAAGACATTTTCAATAATAAAGTTATAGATTTTGAAAATATCTATCCAATGCAAAAAGAATTATTTTGAGTTCAAACGAGAAAGTTATGGTAATTTTACTAAAATTGCTCTAGAACATGCAAAATTCAGTAACTCTGAAGCAAGACTTGTGCCTCTGAAGTTGCCTCTGAAATATTCTGAAGTTCACTTGTGTGACTCCAAAGCAAACTTATGCCTCCAAAATTGACTTTAGTAACTCCAAAGTTCACTTGTGTGACTCCAAACCAGATTTGTGACTCTGAAGCAGACTTGTGCCTCGAAATGTGCCTCCAAAATTAACTTCCGTGACTCCGAAGTTAACTTTTGTGACTCCGAAGCAAACTTGTGCCTCCAAAGTTAATATTTTAGAGGAACCAAAGGGGTTCAAAAGGTGCAAATTAACTTTAGTGCCTCTAAAGCAGGAATTCAAATTTGCAGCTTGATCTTCAGTGCCTCCGAAGTAGCTTAATAAGAAACAAAGTTTGAAATCAAAGTCTAGAATTGGAAGTGCACAAATTAAGTAGTTTTTTCATGCATTAGATGTTGCAAATTTAAGAATATGAGACATATAGATTGTGAATTTATTATTAGAAACTAATTTTTAGGCTCAAGATTGTGTTGCAATTTTTAAAACCCAAGATACGTAGCAAGTTAGTTATTTTGAGAACTTCTATTTTATGCATTGTAATGTTTTGGAAGCTATATTTTTGTAGGGAAATACTAAGTTATTATTGGAAGAGGATCTCTATGCGTAGAGGCATTGCAATTTGTGGAGGGGTTCTACTAAAACCCTTCTACTTGGGTTATTTAAGGACACTTACAGAACACAATAGAGGGAGATTGGATGAGAGAAGTTTTTCAAGGGAGCGAGAGAAGGATTTCGAGTTCTGCAATTATGTATATTTTAGAGAGTTTTATTTTTGTTTTCATTATGAACTAAATTCCTTTTTCTGGGGCAATGATGTAGCCCTCCTTGATATTCATTGTTAACAAAGATTGTTTGGTTATTAATTCAATATCATCTTGTTCCATTCATTGTGTATAATGCAATCATCTAATTTATTTAATTATCTAATCACCAATTATGTGAATTAACGTGATTATTTTTGAGTACATGCTTAAGGTAGACACCATATACTAAACCATGTACTGTGCTCTTTTGAATAAATGAGTAGATGGTTAAGGTAGATGCCATATGCTAAACTATTCTACTTGAGTCATTAAAGTTCTTTTGATTTTCATGAGTTTTTAATCTCAATTACACTACAGGCCATGGGTAATTAGAATAGGAGAAAATACTTGATTTAAACTTGGATGCCTAATGGTAATAATTATACAGTAGATAGAATAAACTCAAGATGCTGAATTGATACTAACATCTCAACAAAACTGAATATTATTAAGTGGTGAAGTCAGATCCCCAAACTCTTACAAGTTGAATACTATTTTACATTACTCAAGCCATTATTTTCTATTCATCTTACATTGCACCTTTATATACTTAGTCTATAATTTATCTTGTTGATTTAGCATAACTTAATTTTAGTAACTAGAAATAATTAAATCAGTTTGACAGTTCTCTGTGGGATCGACCCTTGCTAACCACACTATACTACTATACACTCATGCATTTGTGAGGAATTATAATTTGACCATCAGTGTAAGGCCTTGAAAAATTTCAAAAATGTAAATTTTTGCAATTGTAAAGTTTTAGTAATTTTTGCCGGGTCGATAGGTTGTATAATTAAAATTTTGAGATAATTATTATGAAAAAGTTACGAAATTGAGTAAATTATTAACATAAACATGATGATGAGGTTGAGAATGTATCAAAGTATGTTAAATAAATGATTTAAGTGAAAAAGTAAATAAATTTAAGGCGGTGGAATGCCGAAGGTGTAAATTAGGAAAAATATTAAATTTTATTATAGAAAAAATAGCAAAAATGGATTAAAAATACATATTAATATGAGGATGATGATTACATCTATTAATAAATTATTTATAGGTGAAGAAAGATCAAAAATTGCATGTGGATAGCTGAAAAATCAAGTTGCAGGTAATTTTTGGCAAATTTTAGTTAAAATTAAATTTAATTGAGAAATAAATAATAAAATTATGCAAATATTATACTTAATGGATGGATAATTAATTCGGACATGTGATTTATTAAATTAATGATTTAAATGTGCCAAATATGAGGACTAGATAAGATTTTGAAAATCAAAGATTGGATGCATGTGTATAGAATTAAGTGGGAGCA
>JAYJMB010075022.1:0-23113 GCA_036873735.1 Pouteria campechiana
CCCGCCCCCCAAACTTGGGCTGTATTACTCACACCCCCAAACGTTTTTCTTTCCCATTCATAGAGATGTGAACCCCCTTATAAATAATGAGTTTTTACTCTTGTTTTTCTTTTATCTCATCTAATGCTTATCTCAACATAGTTACAATGCATTTTAGAATTCAAATTGAACAATGCATACTTAGTCTCCTAAACTTATGCTAAGCATTGAAATATTTCAAAGGAAATGGCTAAGTCAATGTGATTAATGTGTATAAGAAATCTATAACAAATTAGATAAAAGATCAAGCCAAGCATTGCAGATAATAGTGATTTCTATCATTTTCAACTTAACTTAGGCTATTATGAAATGTCACATACATGTCATTGGTTTTATATGATGACCTTGATAAATGTTCAAAACACACAACTCAATCAAATAAAGCACTCGACATGGAGATTTAAACATAACACATAAACTAGACAAACTAGACAAATCAACTAAACACACAACACATAAACTAGATAAACTACAATGACCCTTAAACTAAAACAAACACATCCATAAACAAAATGCTAACACCCCTAAACTTGAACACAACATTGTCCTCATTATAGAATAAAGCAGCCTGACATGGATGGATCATTCATTTGAACTTTCGCCTTCCGCCTAATTCTCGGATTCTTTTGGTAGATCATGAAATGTTGGTGGAATGGGGAAGATAATGGAGCTCTTGCCTGGTGATATGTTGCAACTCCAGAGCATTGCAGTAAAAGCATTATTGTGATCCACCGTATATGTGAGCAATTTCTCCTGGTCCTTCATCCTTTGCTTCTAATAAGATTAAAATCCTACTATGCATGATTGCAGATCAACAAAGGAAGGTTCTTGAGAAGAGGCTTTCCTTGTGGGTCTCTAATGAGGAGAGCTTGGGTGTGAAGATGAAGGACTCGCTCTTTCACTTCTATGTGATGCCTTCTCAAATGTTTCCATAACTGCATCATTGATTACCAAAAGATGTTGTTGGAGTTCTTCTCTAGCAATGTAGGAATTTCAGCCATGAGACACAATCAAAAGATGAGTGAAGGGTGTCCTAATACACTTGTGAGCCTTCCTATGATGAAAGAGATGATGGAACACTAGATAATTCAGCCCACATCAATTGACAACCCTGTTTGAATAGCATAGTTGAGAAGGGCTCACTCCCTTGTAACATCAGAAACATGATTTGAAGGCAACATTTTTGCAGAAATGAAATAATGCCATGCCTTACTTGTTGCCTCCAAATGCCCACTTGGAAAACTTATTACCTTATCATTCTAAGTCTTCCACTTGCTACCTGATTGAGCAAAGTAAGATATGATGGCATTATAGTCAAGTCCTTGCTCAATCCAAGCTAAGTATTCATATTCTTCAATGTCATCCAGTTCATAAACTTGGCTGATAGCAAATCTGTTAAAAGGGACCATCTTTCCATGCACCAATGCTTTAGGCTATCGCAGGTTTGCTTCAAACTGTTCTTTACCATTGGTATAAAACTCCCTAACCAAAGGCTTCACTACTGCTTTCGGCTGAGTTGTAAAGTGCATCCAATGCCAAACTTGAATAAGATTAGCTATATCACTGTATGTTGTATCAAAGCCCCTTTCTCTTATACCTTCTTGATTCACTAAAGAGTTTTTGAAGATGTCTTCCACTTTATCATTGAAGAACATGGGTTTGGGTGGTGAATCAGGCTCTCTTATCCGCCTCTTCCTTGAGGGTCCAGCACAAGTAGCTTTCTTTAGAGGCATGGTGACAAAAATATAAGGAAGGTAGTAGAACAACGACATGGGCAATCAAAATGAAGCCACTCTACCAAGCTTCCTCTTGACCAAATCACACAACTACACTTCACCTTGAAATAACAACAAGTACTATCAAGAATATGTGCTCACACCACAAGAAAAAGGTCACTTTCTTCACCAAGGCATTTAATCAAACATGTAGCATGCACTTTGAAATTTCTTAATGGATGCCTTGATAACTCCTCCAATTCAACTTCGATATACACCCACTCCTATCACATTCACTCTTGTAACATTTGCCAAGCAAAAACCACACACAACCTAGCTAAAGCAATTAATCAAATACTTGAAGCACACAATGTCAACAAAGCTCCCATACACAAAAACCAAACCCCAAATCTTCTCAAACCACCACAAAAGCTATCCACTTCACCAACAATATCAATAGAAGAAGGATTGAGTTGCAATAAGTAACTTAGTTATGATTCCAAGAAGACGTGTAAGAATTTGTCAAACCCAACTTGAGAAAATGGTGAAGAAGAAGATGTATAGTGGAATGGTTGACATGAATCCAAGGATGGAGACGGAAGAGAGAAGTTTTTGGGAGTAAAAATTTGTGTTTTAGTATGATGGAATGGGTTTAGGGTTGTGAGGAAAGGTAATGGAGAGAAGGGGAAAGAGGGTAGGGAGAGCTCTCTTAAAAAGAGGGAGTGGGAAAGGGATGGGGAGTGGGTGCCGGCATGAGGGTTTTAAGTGGTCAGATGGTGGCGCCACCTTGCAACCCCCACCATTAATGTTTTTTTCTTAGAATAGTCTGGCGCAGACAACACTAGGTGGGTGCCGGCGATGCCCTCTCACTGCCTCCTCTTGCATCCTTTTGATTTTTCAGTGCTAGAGGTGCCATGTTGCTGCCTCCCAACATAATTTTTGTCAATTCTCCATGCATATCTATCATTCGCTTCTTAGAGTTTAACTAGTTTTGCTCACCAATTCCTTCATTCATGAAAATAACCTATCAATCACAAAATAACAATATATTAAGTATAAAAAATAGAAAAATATCAATGTAATCTAACAACTTAATAGTGAAAACAAGTTTATTTAAACTAATGCAACTAACATCTTTATTAACTATGCCTAAGAAATTGAAATAATTGAAAGATAAAACAGCTTGGGTTGTCTCCTAAGAAGCACTTTATTTAATGTCTGAGCAAGACAAACTCCCTTTTTCTACAAATTTTCAATTTCCCACACTTCATTCAATTGCACTATATTTCCTCACATGATGCCCATTAACTTTGAAAGTGCTCCCATCTTTTGGATTCTTCAATTCAACTGCTCCATGAGGAAACACTTGTGTGACATGGAATGGGCTAACCCAACCTGATTTTAGTTTTCCTGGAAACAAGCGCAAATGTGAGTAATAAAGTAGCGCATCCATTCCAAGTTCAATGTACCATTTACGAATAACTTCATCATGATATTTATTGGTTCTCTCCTTGTAAATCTTGGCATTCTCATATGCTTCATTCCTCAGCTCTTCAAGTTCATGAAGTTAAAGTTTCTCCTGCTCTTCTGCCTTTTCTATATCATAATTCAAATGTTTAATAGCCTAGTATGTTTAATATCCTAGTAGGCCTTATGCTCCAACTAAAGAGGCAAATGGCACGCTTTCTCAAAAACAAGTCTGTATGGACTCATTCTGATTTGGGTTTTGAAAGCAGTCCTGTATGCCCACAAGGCATCGTTCAACTTCATTGCCCAATCTTTCCTTGAAGTATCTATAGTCCTTTCTAGAATTGCTTTTATCTATCTGTTATTGACTTCTACTTGCCTTGATGTTTATGGATGATAAGGTGTTACAACACTGTGAGTGATATTGTACTTTTTTAATAGAGCTGCAAAAACCTTATTGCAAAAATGAGTTCCCCTATCACTAACGATTGCTCTTGGAGTGCCAAACTTGGAAAAAATCTTATCTTTCAAAAATCTCAGCACAACATTAGCATCATTAGTCTTAGGCTTTGTTTGGTCATGTGGTGAGATTTAGCACTTTTGCAAAAGTGTTGTTCCAAAAGTGCTTTTCAGAGAAGCAATAATTTATAGCTTCCGCCTAAACATGAAAAGTGGGCTTTTACAATGAGAAAAAATGTTGTGAAGGAACGCGCGGCTAAACTAACCTCCTATAAAAGTGCGTTAATGCCTCCAAAAGTACTTTAGCCACATGTAGTGCATGGCCAAATGAAGCATTAGTGGCCTTTGCTTCAATCCACTTGGGCACATAATCAATAACAAGTAAAATATATAGGTTCCCATTGGATGGTGGGAATGGACCCATGAAAAAAATGCCCCATACATCAAAAAGTTCAATAACAAGGTTACCTATAAGTGGCATCTCATCTCTCTTTCCAATGTTCCCTATTCTCTAGCATCTGTCATACATTGCACAAAAAGCATGGGCATCCTTAAAGATAGTTGGCCAATAAAATCCGGATTGAAAGACTTTGAGAGTAGTTTTCTTCCCTCCAAAATGCCCTCATGGCAATGTCTCATAATACTTTACTGCTTATTTTTTGGAATGCAATGCCCAATGATTTGGTCTAGGCATATTTTGAACAAGACTGGATCATCCCAAGTAATTGCTAAAATTTCCCTAACTTCCTTGCTTAAAAACCCCTAGCTATGCACTTAGAAGAAAATTGCTAAAATTATGGGCGCACTACTGGTGCCGGTGGCGCCAACTGGATTTTAACTTGCAACTTTTGATTTTTGTCTCCTTTGCAGCTATCTTCTTTTCCATACTTTGAGCCTCATCTTTTCCTTCCATGTTCTCTTCTTTTCCATCTACAAGACACCTAGGAAATACAACAAATAAGTATGAAATTCATCTAAAAGAAATAAGGATTTGCAAATAACTAAGCTTAAACATATATAATGTAAGTGAATGAAATTCACTCATCAATCTACATCACCTAATTGCTCATAACCAAGTCCATGTTTTTAGTTTGACTAGTCATTTGCATAAGCTTGGTAACTAATTCTTTAAGTTGGAGAATTTTTTTAACATACTATTCAATATCTCTATGTCCTTTTCTAAATTTCCTACTTTTTGTAGAGGTGGATTTCTCTTTCCCAAAATTGCATTCACTTTGATAGTTGTATTAAAGTGTCTCTTTTTTTTAGTAAACATTTAGCCAAGAGTTTCAAACTCATTAAAGAGAGACTTGTATTATTGTTATAGGTCACCAAGTTTTCTACATTTGGTCCAGTTAATATTCAAGCTTTAAGAGTTAGAATTATAAGAATAGTAAAAGTTTACCTTATTCTCCTGTTCTATTGTGCAATGTTATTTGGTGGATAGTTGGCTTGTTGACTCATTTTCTACGTGGGCCATGCAACAAATTCTTGTAAGGTTCCCCACTTCATTGTCATCTTTCTCACTTGAACTTGTGCCACTGGAATCTTCATCATTAACATACATTCCTTTGGCCTGATTTCACTTGAATTATTTCTCTCTTCTTTCTTCTCTATCATTCACATCCACATTTTCTTCATTAGGACATGTTGCAAACATGTGTCTTACTCCTCCGCATTTATAGCATATGGGAGGATTTTTCTTTCTTTCAAACTCCTTTTCTTCTTATTATCTAGGTCATCTTCTTTAGTATTACCTTTGTTGCTTCTTATGATCTTTTTGAAATTTCTAGCTAGCATGCCCACGTCATCTTCAAACATGAAGTTTATTTGCTGCTGCTTTCCCTAGTATTTTCTTTTATTTTGTTGGATCTTCCCTTTTCTTCATGATCAGCTCATGTGACATTAGAGAGTTGATGAGATCATCTAGCAAAAGCATATTTAGGTCCTTTGCTTCTTCAATTGTAGTGACTTTTTAATTCCAGTACTCTAGTTGCACTCTCAGGATCTTCATAACCTATTTAGAATTATAAATTTCTTTTTCTAGGCCTTTTAAAGTATTAGTAATCTTAGAGAATTGAGCATACATCTCAGATATGCTCTCTCCTTCTCTCATCTTAAAATTCTCTAATTCTCCTATCAATATATTACTTTTGGTCCCATTGACCTATGAGGATCCCTCATAAATAGATACTAACTTATCCCAAATGTCTTTTGTGGTAGTGCAAGAAGACACTCTATCGAACTTAGTGGAAGATAGTCCACAAAATAATGAATTCGTAGCCTTTGTATTATTTTGAATTGCGGTTGTCTCCTCTCTAGTCCATACACCAATCTCATTAGTAGGATGGGCGACTCCTACTTCAATGGTGTTGGTTCCAAAGATTTGGTAAAAACTCAAGAGGGAAGGGTTGAATTGGGTACTTAAAAATTATTGCTCAACCCCTTTAGGATTAATCATCACTCTAGCAATCAATCACTCAATTAACAAATCCACAAATAAATATGACATAATGATTTTTATAGTGGTTCAAGCAAACATTCTACTCCACTCTTCTAAGAATACTTTCCTCTTATCTTGGGTTCCATTATTTTCAATAACAGAAATATAATAGTGCTCCTAACACTCTTCTAGATTCCAGCTCTAGGGGGCATGAACATAGTGCTCCCACCACTCTTCTAAATTTTAGCTATAGGGGGTGTAATCACAGTGCTCCGAGCACTCTTCGAGATTTTAGTTCTAGGGGGTGTAAATAAATAGCTCTTGTCTGCACTTAGACAATCACAACTCTTCTTGAGACTAGTCTCAACCACTAGCTCAAGGAATTTATAATGAATGAATATTGCAAGTTGAAGCACTGGTATTTCTCACTAAGCAGAGGGGAAGGTTTCTAAAAATTGAATGTAGAAATAAATAATCTTCCCAAAAGTTGGTTGTGAGCCTTCAAACAAAGTTGAAGAAGGTTTGAATGTAGGGCTCTTGACTCTTGAAGAATAGCAGAAGGTTTACCTCAGATTAGTAAATGCTCTCAACAGGATTTTTGAGATACTTGGTTACTTCCTCCTGTTCCAATGATGCTTCATTTATAGTTGCTTTGAATTTCAGCCGCTGGTGGTAAGTGAGCTCCATTAATAACAGAAGACCATGCTTAATCCATGTTTGTGGAAATGCCTACAGCATTGACCTTGGAGATTTTTGATTTCTAGTTTCTTAATAAGCTTTGGTCGTGGTATAGTTGCAATGGTTGACTCTTTCATCAATATAGAAAGGACATTTTTAATAGTGAATGAAGACCAATGATTTGGCTTATCCGTTGCTCATCTTTTACTTATGATAGGCGAAGTATTTGTCCAGCTTTTCATCAAACAAGGTTCCTTCATCTTTTGGTTTGTCTTTCTTAAGTAGTAGATGAATCATGGAGATGTTGTTTCATCACATCATCTAATGGGTTATCTATTGTAAGTAACAGGCAGATGCAAACAAATTATCTTTACTAGTACTTTGTCTTGTGGATTGTTTGTTGAACTGTAGAAGCACGGATGACTTGTTTCTTCTACAATTTGTTCGTTGAGTTGTCTATTGTAAGTAACAGATGAAATATTGGAGCATAGATGGATTTCCTTCATTGCTTCATTTGATGGGTTATTCGTTATAAGTCACAGACTAAGCATTGAGGCATAAACAAATTTTCTTCACCACTTTGTCTATTGGGTTATCTGTTGTAGATAGTAGACAAACTTAGTTGAACAGACAAACACCTTTGCTTCCACTAGATGACTTTCTCTATTCTGCGAGACAAAATTCATTATGCTGTTTTGCTCCTTCTAGAAGATCTTCATTTCTCTGGCTTTATCTATTTTCAATAGATGATCATTGGCTTAACTTATGATAGACAAAGTTTGTTGTTTTGCATTTATCAAATACATTCTCCACTTCGACAAATGAATGCAAGCTTGGCTAGTTCCTTTTCATTTAAACTTTGTCTATAGCGTTACTTTATCTTTTGCTTATGCATTACTCTATGTCTTTTTAGATAGACAAATTGACATCTTGGAATAACTTTTCTATGTTCATTTTTCTATGAGATCTACAACTTGATTCTGCACACTAAAAGCTTGGCAATAGTCATCAGTACATAATCTTTAATCAAGTTTCGTTTGTCATCAAAACCATGCATTTATTCTAACAAATGGCCTTCCAAGATTCCATATCATTGGCAATAATATATATTGGTTCATCCTCAACTTCCAATAAGCAAAGTTGGTTCCATCAAATAGGGGTGGTTGGCTAGACGATTGCCCCTCGATAAATACATGAGCAGAGAATGATGGGTTTATAATTAGATCACTACAATATTTATATAACCTTCTTTGATACCACTTTTGGTCCTAAAGGTTAGGCAAATACCCAAGAGGGCAGGAATGAAATGGGTAATTAAAAACTTTCAGCAATCAAATAGTTGGCACATAAGTAATTAAGACACAAGGATTTTTATAGTAGTTTGATTCAATACTCTACTCCAATCTTCCAAGAATGCTCTCCTCCTAGTGTCTTGGGTTCCACTATCTCTCAATAGTAGAAATACAGATAGTGTACATAGCACTCTTCTAGATCAGCTCAAGGGGGTAAAAACATAGTGCACCTAGCACTCTTCAAGATCAGCTCAGGGTGCATAAACTATATCGCTCTTGTCTGTAAGACATGCCTCAATCAACAGTCACAACTCTTCTTGAGCCTAGTCTCAATTAATGGCTCAAGGCAATCCCAGAATTGAGGGAATAGAAATTAAACACACTTATACAAGTGTTCCATAAAAAGCAAAGGGGAAGAAATATGAAACTTGAATACTGAAAAGTAAATGATCTTCTCGAATGGTGGTTGAAGGCCTTTAATGAATAATGAGAAAGATTCAAGTGCAAGGTTCAAGTCTCTTGAATGTAGTAGAAGATTTTGGTGTTAGTGGTAGGTGACTTCTATTAAATGTAGAAGATCATTCTAATTAACTCTTCTTTGAAAAATGTCATTTTCTAATTAATTTTCATCAGTTAGAATGTCTGTAGTGCCAACCTTGCTTGAGAAGAACATAAGTTGCTAGTTTAGGCAAGCATAGGTTGAGGAGATACTGCAACGAGATTACTAATTCACAATTGTTGGAATGAAGCTCATTAAGTTTGTATGAAGTTAGTTGATTTGATTTGTCGAGGAAGAGTTTAAGAAGATGGTGTTTCATTTCATTCTCATCTTTTGAAGTTAATTTCGGACAAAGACTTCACTTTCAACATACAATTATATTGTCCATAGTTAATTTTGGACAAATTTTAATGACATAGATGGAGCTGGACAGTCTTGGATTCGGATGAAGTTCACTGTCATTTTTCAGCTTCTCTCGATTGGAAGGAGTCAGATGAAGTCTTCTTGCTCTACATTTGTCCGAGGTTAATTTTGGACAAACTTGAGGTTATAGATATAGTTGGTTGACATGTTCTTGATCAGATTCAATTTTTAGATGAAGGTTTCCGTTATGCAAAACAGATGTTGAATGCTAAAATAGAAGTATTAAACATGGGAATTTCAATTTTTAGACTTTGATTTCTATGCTTAATTATGTTCCAAATTTTCTAAAGATGGATGGGCAACAACTAATTGTTTGGAAGTTGTAGAATTGTGAAGTGAATAGAAGAGTGGAAGCAACTAATTATAGATTCCAAGATGTATAGCAACTTAGTGTATTTTTAGAACTCATATTTTTCTACACTACAACATTTTGGAAGTTATGTTTTTGTGTGGAAAGACAGATTATTAGAAGAGGATATCGATGCCTAAAGTCATTGCAACCCATGGAGGAGTTTACTAAAACCCTGTTACTTGGGTTATTTAAAGACACATCCAGAACAGAGTAGAAGAGATAGCTAGAGAGAGAGAGATACAATGCTACATAAAGAGTTTCTGGGAGAGAATTTCTACAAGGAAGCAAGAGATATTTCGAGTTTTGCAAACATGAATATTTTAGAGAGTTTTCTTTCTATTTTTTTAATCATAAACTAATTTTCTTTTTTTAGGGTGAAGATGTAGCCCTCATGTTCTTTTATGTTAAACAAAGATTATTGGATTATCAATTCAGTTTTATCTTGTTTCATTCATTATGATTAATGAAGTCATTTGATTCATCTAATTGCCTAATCACCAATTCTAGGTCCACACGTTCTTCACCATCACATCCTCTTCTTGCCCCTCTTTCTCCTCACCTCACATCACATGCTTCTTCCCTTCCTGCCTATCCATGTCTTGCAATAATTTCACACCAGTCCCCTCAACCTTCATCTCAATCTTCTTCATTGACTTCTACATCTTCCTCCTCCTCATCTGATTCAGTTTTTGCCATCTCTAAATTAGAGATTCCTCTTGCCAAACTTCCCTATCTTAGGTGTGGAAAATCCACTCCTAAGGAATTCCTCACCCATCTCAACCAACACCATCTTCTCCATCTAAACAACCATCCTCTCACCCCTTCCTGCAACTATCTCTTTTCCTTTTAGGATGTTTCATATCCCTCACCATAGAAAATTCCTTCCACCTCCACAATCTATTTCTTTCACTCTTGTTCAAGTTCCATAGTCATCTCTTCCTCCTCTTAGTCAATCATCTCCTCCTCCACTCCCATCCACTCAATCTACCATTCCTCCTCTAGTTTCTCAAGCTCGTCTTCCTCCCTTTTAAGCCATCATTTTACTCTAAAGTGCTTCACTCCTAAATCTTTAATTCCCCACCAAATAGAAGTGCTATCATCATAGAATTCTTAGTCCATTACGAATCTCTTACATCTTACCTCTTTTCCCCCATGTCAATAGTCCTAGTTGAAGCTCCTCTCACTCAATCTTCCACACATCTAGGTCCTAGGAGACTCCCTAAGAAAATAAGAATGACTAATGAGGAAATTAAAGTTAGACAGGATGTAAATAAAAACATAGCCTTCGCTCTTCACTCCTCTAGATCTTCCTTTTCATATTTTGAAGATCCTAAATTCATTGCTATCAACATCACCATGATCAAGGAATCTTTTCACAAAGGTTTCAATCCTAAATCCCTCCTAGATGTTGACCAATATCTAAATAAATATCTAAAAAGATTCCTTCCACACTCCTCATCTAAACCAGCTCCTCCATCTAACCCAGATGCCTCTATCTCCATTAAGCCAGATCAACCAAGGTTGAAATTTCAAGTTGTTTTGAACACATCTAATTCTAACTTCATCTATTTTCTAAAAGATGAAGATTATAGGGAAAAATTTGAAAATCTATCCCCTTTCCCATAATTTGAAAATCTTGAGTATAGGGAAAAACTGAGAATTATTGTTCCTCCTAAAGATCTTGAATCTGCCAAACCTCCTTCTAAGTTTAAACCCATAACCTCCAATGTTCCTCCTTCTAACACTTCAAAATCTTCATACTCTGTTGCTCCATCTTCCACTTTAGCTACTCAGCCTTCATCCTTAACCAAATCTCCATCTAAGCTAGCCCCCAAATTAAAACTTCCTTCATCTAAATCCAAACCTCCTACTCCTAAACAGCCTTGTAAAACCAAATTTCCTCCACACAAGCCTATTCCACCTCATCCCATCATCTTACACTAAGAAGAATACCTTTGCAGGGTTGCATTAAATAACCATGTGCTTCAAGCAAATCAACTTCCATCTTATCCTAAGTTGCTCAATCCTGCCAAGTTAGCTCACCTTAAAATCATTCCTTCTCTCATTCCCCCAATAGCTATACCTCTTCAGTCCACTATTGCCGAATCTATTGTATCAACCATGGTCATAGCTGAAACAACTTCTCAAGTGTCTTTTAGAAGACCAAAGGCTGTCTCCAAGAAACCCCAGCCCAAGCCTAACCAATAACTGTTGCATTCTCTCTATGTTGTGTATAATATTGCCATAATTTATACTTCTTTTTGTATACATTAATGTTTGTGATTATACATTGTACATCTCATTTCTCAATCAATGAAATACAATTTTTTTTGCAATTGTTACACATTCTATAGTTCCTTCAATGTTTTTTCTCTAATGTTTGAATGTTACTCATGAAATGTGTATATCCTCTTTCCTCCCATCTATTGTACCATTTTTATTATGGCAAAAAGGGGGAGAGATAGTAGAAATAGTAGAAGAATTAGATTGAATTGAAGTGCATTCATTCAAGGGGGGTTATTAGAAAATCATGTTAGATATGCACTTAGTTATGGGAAGCTATGTATGTCTTGTTATGATTGTATTATATCTATTCTAGCTCCCATGTGCTTTATACGATTATATTTTTGAAAGGTAATTCACTGAAATGTTTTTTCATCATCAAAAAGGGGGGGGGGGTAAATATTGAACCAAACCTTCTTTACTTAGCCTATTTTTTATGATGAACATATTTAACCAGCTAAATTTTGATGATGAGTAAAATCATGTAAGTGAATGGTTAAGCTACTGACTGTTTTCCCAAGTGTGCGAAAATAAATATATAAATATTAGGGAAATAACTTTTGTAAAGTGTAAAGCACATTTAAGACTATATCAAAGATAAGATCCACTAAATATCAGGAGAAGAAACTATGAATGCTCAAGAGAAAAAATGACACTAAAACTTTGAAGAAAATCTCAGGTGAAATGGGACGTGATTGAGATCATGCGGAACAAATTAAAGTTCAACATGTCAAAAGATGAAATTTGCAGACAAAAGATCATTGTCTGGAGTAACATTTGAATTATTTCAGATGCAAGATCCAAGCAGCCAAGGCCATATCTACAATTGAAGGATATTTTTGGCATCTAAGAAGCTTTAAATACTAGCTTAGGATGTGCTTCAACAGTGTTGAAGCATGATGCAGAAGTAAACAAGACCAAATGACCAAGTTAGGATGCAAACGATGCTTTAGATGCTACGAAACCATTTCGGACATAGCAAAAACTCTTTGGACACACCGGAATCAATTGGATATTGCGAGACTTTTATTTTGGACAATGTCAAATTAATTTTGGATGAAGTCGAAGCTCAGACACATAGCTAAGTGTTTCTCATCATATTAGTTAGTCCGAGATCTTACTTATTTTACACTAGAGTATTTTAGATGAAGCCAATATGAATCATTTGCATGAAGTCTTTAGTCAATTCAAAGTTATTATTTCAGACAATGTGAAACCACAAATGATGTCAAACAATGTGAGTTTTCAATGAAGCATCCTTCTCCCATTCCAAATGTGCTTATTCCAGATGGTATGAAGCCAGAAGATTGGTGCAATGGTTAGAAAATCTCTAGAATTTGCTCAGCTTTAATGGATTTCATCTTCTTTAACGAGCAAATTTGAAAACCCAGTATAAAAGGAGAAGTAAGAATCCATTTAGAGAAATTTTTTTGAAGAAAATCATAAGAAAGAGGACTAACAGAGCATTTACCTCCATTCAAGTTTCTTCCAAAGATTTCACAACTCCATTGTGCTGATTGCAAATCTACGCTCAAAGCTCAATTATCTTCAACCTTTTGGAGTTTGATTTCAACAAGATTTAAAATATTTTTATTCATTTAGTCATTCTACATTTATTCTTTGTGCAAATCGTCTTAGCTAAAGGCATTCACTTGTATAAGTTTTCTTTCCATTTGTCTGGTTAAGCAAGTAGTAAGACTTGCTGATAGTATCCATTCATTGGTCAGCTTGGAAACTAACAGTGTATAAGTTTGTTAGTCAACTTGGAAACCAACTAGTGTATAAGTTTGTTGATCATCTTTGAAACCAATAGTTATAAGAGTTTCTTGGTGTGCTTGGGAAAACTAACCATTATAGTGGAACCTGAGTGCAACAAGGAAGGCTGACTCAAAGAGTGGAGCAGGTACCAGGTTGGGCCGAACCACTATAAAAAATCCTTGTGTGTGTGCAAAATGATTTATTTTTTTTATTTTCAATGCTTTATTTTCATTTGACCATAATTTTTAAAAGCTCAATTCACCTCCCTTTTGAGCTACCAATTGAATGGTACTAAGAGCGGTGCATTTTCATGTGACACATGTGTAGTCCTTTTTTCAATGATTCTATCAAAGTAAATATGATCAATATGTCATTTAGTCATCCCTCTCACAGAGAAATTAAATTCCATAAATAAGTCCCTTCAAAAATTTAATTAATTCATGTGCATAATTACCCTAAAATACTTATTTAGGAAAAAAAATTCCTACCTCAAATACTAGGGCATCACAATCCACCCCCCTTACAAAAAGTTTCAACCTCAAAACTTCACGTCTCATTCCACAAGGGTACTTGGTTCTCATCATCTCCTTAAGTTCCCATGTCGCCTCCTTCTCAATGTGATTGCTCCATAGGATTTTCACAAGGCGAATCACTTTATTTCTCAATTGCTTTTCTTTACTATCTAGCACCCGAATTGGTTTCTCAATATACTGCAAGTTTTTCCCAATCTGGATTTCTTCAGACTTCATCACATGAGATGGATCTGAGTCATAATTCCACAATGAGGATATATGGAACACATCATGTATCTTGCTCTACAATGGTGGTAATGCCACTCAATATGTTTGACATCCCAGAATTTTGAGGTAAGGAAAATTTTCTAAATAATTATTTTGAATAATTATGCTCATGAATTAAATGAATTTGTGAAGGGATCTAATTATGCAATTTCATATAAGTTATGGGCATGCACATAATTTTCATATAGAAGGGATTTAATTGAATTATGCACATGTAACTATGAGAGGGATGATTAAGGGATTTAATTCATGGAATAATTGAAAGTTAAGGCTACACGTGTAGGGCTTTGGACATGCATTGTTGGAGCACCAAAGGGGATAAAGGTACAATACTCCACCGCTTTTCTTTTCCCCTCATTCATCCACCCTTTTCTCCCTCTCACACCCAAGCAACCCTAATAGCCCTTCATGCCCTTTGTGCATTTGATTTCTAGATAGAAATAATCTATTTAGCTATGTAATTAATCACCATTCAAAATGGATGCTTAATCTTAATCAATTTGGATGTGAAATGAGAGGAAAAATTTCTATCTTCATCAAGAAAGTCACACCTTGCTGATGCGTGTGGGAGGATCTTGAAGATTGGAGCTAGATTTTTGTCCTTGGGGGGGTGAAAGTAATAAGGAATTTTAGTGGCAAGTGTTTCTTTTCCCAAATAGATTTTTAATTTCGATTTTAATGGGTTTTGTAAGTAATTCATGGGCTAATTTGTAGATTTGGGATGATTTCTTTGTGGATTTCATATGGGGACATTTACAATGTTCAATGGTAGCAATATTATAGTATTTTGATGAGAGGAATTTTGTGTTCATTGCAATACACAAATTGGACAATAATTGTTGGTCCCATATACGATAAATAGCTTAAGAGGGGAGGGGTGAACTGTGCATATAAAAATTATGCCCAAATAAAATGTGATGACCTAAGAGAACGTAGTGATGTAGTATATATGTAATTTCCAAATTTGATTATATGACTGCTTCACTTCTAAGTTCAACTTCTCTTAGCTACTCCTTTGACAAACAACTTATAGTGTGTGTGTGTGTGTGTGTCTGTGATGATGATGTGAATGATAACATTATACTTAATAAAGTAGTGTAGGGTATAAAACAAATGCACAAGCAACTAATGAAAATAGTGGAGTGCATGAAGGATAAAACAACCAAGCAAACACACACAGATAACACAATTTAATAGTGATTCGGGAACCCCGTACCTACATTCACTCTTCCAAGAGCACTAACTCATTATGTCTTGGGTTCCACTATACCCCATATAATAGAAATATACTAGTGTCCCTAACACTCTTCTAGATTCTTGCTCTAGGGGCGTGAACAAGTGTCTCTGACACTTCCTCTGGATTCTAGCTCCAAGAGGCATAAGCAAGTGCTGACACACCTTTGGTTTTATAAGTTCACCAGGTAACTCACTGGTTTCAAAGATCAATAACAAACTTGTTAGTTTCCTCGAGCTCACCAATAACTCATTACAACGTGGTTTTAATGAGTTCACCACTAACTCACATAGCTGATTTGACAATACTCTTTTTGCACATTACAATGCCTCTTTTCTTAGGCTGATTTGTACAAAGATCAAGCTCATAAATAAAATGATATCTCATTGAAGCTCATTAGATATCAATGCTTCAAGTATATGATTATGATAGAACATTTTAGGCTCAATGTCTATTAGTGAAATGGAGATTGATTGTCTAGGAGGAAGCAAAGTCAAATTGGGAGAAGTGTTACTCGTTTAAGCTCTGTTCTAATTTTTCTTTCAGCTTCCTCAACCTTCTTCGTTGTTATTGTACTACCTTTATTTTGCTTCAAAAACTTCTGCCTATTGGAGGTAGTTGGCTTTCTATTAATGTTGAAGACCATTTTGAATCCTCCCATTGGAAAGCTGCCTTCTTGAGAAACTCACTTATAGTAGGAAAGCCTGCAGTACTAATGTTAAAGAAGGTGCCTTTTCATTTTTAGCAAACCCCAAATGAAGAATTTCTTGGTCGACTGACTCATTTATTATTATGGAAAGATGCTCATTAATCCAAAAGGGATGTAGCTTTTGAGAGTTACAATCTCTAATAGTTTGTAGACTACATTCCTTTGAATTTTTTCCATCTTTAAATAATCTTGAGTTGTCTGGTTAGCTTTACAAAATTTTTCTTCAAGAGATATTATGACCGAAGAGTGCAATTAGTGATGTCCAACATAGATGGCTTCTAATTTTTATGATATATCATATTTTATCTGAGGACTTTGTCGCTTGAATTTGCTTTATGTAAATGATAAACAAAATGACTCTGAGTAGATCCATATAATATACCACTTCAATCAATGTCAGAGATGATGTAGTATTTCACTTTGTCTTCTGGTTTGACTGTTATAAGTAATAGCTAAATCATAGAGGCGCAGATGAAGTTACTCTTCTTCATTGTTCTTTGGATGATGTTCTCTTAACAGACAAAGTTTTACTTCATTAAGTGAGGTGGCTTTGTTTGTTAAAATTGACAGACATCTTTATGTTGCAGACAGAGCTTCTTCATAACAGATGAAGTATTCTTTACCAGACGAAGTCTTCTTCTCATCAACCAAAGTGCCTTTGTCTATTATAAGTAACAAATGATTCTTCTTGTTAGATAAGGCTTCTTCCTCGATAGATAAAACATACTTTGTTCATTTTTTGTCTGTTGAGATCAGCAGATGACGTTGTAGCCCATAGACAAAGTCTTCCAAATGGTTCATCTGTTGGCTTGTTTATCGTAAGTGATAGATGAAGTTGTAGCATGTAGACAAATTCTTCTTTTAGTTGCTCATATGATGGTTGCCTGTTAAGTAACAGATGACTTGTTGAGGCTTGGACGAATTGCTTTTTTAAAGGTTGTCTGATGGCTTTGTCTGTTGCTGGTGACAAACAACTCTTTGTAGATGAAGGCGACAAACAAAGTTTTCTTCTTTAGCTGTTGTGTCACTTCTTCCTTATCTTCCCTATTTTTTGCATAGATTGCAGATGGGTTCCTTGGCTCTTCATTTTTAAGATGAGCTTTATATGATAGATAAATGTTTGATTAATTTTGTCTTCATTTTGGCTTCTTCGTTTGTCTATTTTCTGCTCCATTTTGTCTCTGCTTCTACAAACTGAATTCATCTTTACTTTGCGAACAAGTATTAATTATAAGAATTTTTTCTGAATTATCCATGGAATGGTTCATTTCAATCTTCTTATTGTAGATGCTATCTAACACTAACTTTATCTGTAGACAAATTTCTTGATCACTCATCAAGGCTTAGAGTTCCATGACTACAAGTTTACTTGATGGCTTCTTTTCAAAGTTTTAGTTTCATTCCTTTTGATTATTCTTGTCTTCTTTTAGTCAGTGGATTAAGCTTACTGATGCATTCAATGTGTGTGTTGTCTATTGTATTTGAATTGCTTCCCTATATATTTAGACCTATTTTTGCAATGCTTTGGAACACAACTGTTAGTACCACATTTGTTTACTCATATGTTGTTGCTCATCATCAAAACTTGGCTATTTGCCATATGCATTATTTGGTCTGACATTCTTCCCCTTTTTGATGATGAAAAAACATTTGAGTGAAATACCTTTTAGAGAGTAAAGATATTTGCATATGAAATTTATGCATGTATAAATGTCTATATATATAAAAATATTATAGCTCCCCCTGAATTAGTCCATAGTTTGCTGCTTTAACTTCTCCTAGCATAGCATGGTATTTTTGTGACTCAACTCCCCTTGAGTGGATCCCACTTTTAAATTTTATGCATGTATTTAATATATCTCTCCTCCTTTTTATCATAATAAAAAAGGTGGATAACTTATCAAGAAATGTTCAAGTAATAATGTATTCTTCATTGATATGCATAATAAATTTACAAGATCAAAATGCACATATATCAAAATAATATAGATAGGATCTGGTAGATATAGATAAGGAAGAGGTTTTCCTTCAACATTATTTTTAGCATTGGCTGCCATCACTCTTTTATACAGGATCATCAACTTTTGAGGGTTTAGAAATAGATTTCTTGGTTTTGGTGATTGGAATTTTGAATCTTGAAGAAGAAGGAGGATTTGATAAACTGAGGTGAGGAGGTGAAGTTTTGGAATTTGTAGAAACAACTCCTTCTGGTTCAATTACTCTTAGTTTTTCAAAATATTCTGGATTATTAAACTTAGGGAATGGTGGAGGAAAGTTAGCAAAATATGCATCGATCTGCATGAATCTATGTTGTCTATATACATCATATAAGGATAGAATAGATTAAAGCCTAATGCACTAAGAACAGTGCGAGGTGATATTCTTGAAATTGTTTTGACAAGTAAGGGCATGTTTGTTGGAGGAGTTGGAGTAACTGGAGATGATGAGGATTGTACCTAAAAGTTTATTATAAAGTTATCAATGAATTCATATATGTTTGTAAGGTCAGGCTTGAAGTTTTTAGGAAATGAATTTTTAATAATGTCAACATTTATTTTTATGAATTCAGGGTTATCAAAATGTGGGAATGGAATATCCAGATAACTAAAGCTTACCTTTTGATCTTTTATTTATGTTGAATTTCTGCTTTTGTTATTCTTATTATTTTGCTAAGTTTTACTGGTGGTGGAATAGAAATGTTAGGATTCTTCTGACAAATATATAACTGCTTTTCCTTTTTCAGTAGAAGTGAATTTCTTAGTTCTTATATTGGAGTGATGAGTGGAGGTTTTTATGATTTTGAGAATTTGAGCAATTTGTATTTCTGAATTGGTTAGTTCTTTATTTAACTCAGATGGAGATGAGTGTGAGGAAGATGTAGCCATTGGAGAGCAATGATTAGAGGAGGAAATTGACAAGTGGGTACTTCTGATTGGTGATATAGATCTAGTTTGTGGAATAGAGAAGATTTTGCAGAGAATTGAGATGTTTATGTTTGGTTTTCGAAGGATTTCATTGAGGAAATTAGAGTGTCTAGTTTTTGATCTAATGAATCCATTCCATCCTTGAGAGCTGAAAAGGTGTTTTAATATTGATGAGTTTTCTTTCAAGGTAATGTGGAATGGGTTGAGTTGGCAAAGATGAGTGGTTTAGTCTAAATGATTTTGTACAATGAGGTGGAGATGGTCCAGCTGTTGCCTATATTGCTACTGAACTTGTATGTTCATATTCCTTCTATTGATTCCTTAATCTCTCTTCTTCATTTCTTATCCTTTCTGCTACAAGATCTACATTTTCCATTCGTCAGGGAAGTAATCTTAGATCAACTCATTTATCATTTTAGTTACAAATTCTTTGGTGACATCTTCTTTATCAGTTTGTATACAAGAGTTAATATCTTCTGCTGCTGTTAGAGTGACTTCCTCCCTTTCTTCTCTATTAGATTCAACTCTTTCTTCTACCTTTGCTGCTTCTTCTTCTTTGACTCTTTTTCTTTCCTTTCATGTTTTCTCAGTGATCATTTCTTCTGATGAGATGCACATCCCCATTCTCTTTAATGTCACCATATTAACCATGTCTGAGTACTTGAATTTTTCTAGTACTTCATGTGATAGATTTACCTTTGCCTTTTTGAACATTTTGGTCATTGCCATTCCATATGGTAGAGGGAGTCTCTTCGATGATTTCACCTGATGAAGTTGTTCAGACATGAGTTCGGCTAGATCTACCTTCTTTTTGTATTTTAGTGCTCATAGAATCCTTGTATTCCTTTCTGAAATGTTATCCCTGCTTCTAGTTTTGGGATAAACATTGTTGTATAAGACATTTTGTGCAAGTCTCAAGTTTACAATAGATTCTTAGGGTTGAGACTTTTTACATTGTCCCTAATGGTTATTTCTGTTAGCTATGAAAATAGCTCTTTTCTAGATGATGGCCACTCAAATGTCTATGTTTCAATCATGGGGAGATTTAAGCACTCTTTGATGCTTTTGGGGGACATATCTAATTCCTTGTCCCCAATCCAAGACTTCTTTGTCTTAGGTTTATAGTTGTAGAGAAGTATTTTTACCATTCTCGAGTAATATTCATCTTTGCAACTCATGAACTTGTTCCACCCTTGGAAGCTTATCCAATAATATACTTCTAGCTTCTTTTCTTTAAAGAAATTAAAATCAATGGCCTTCCCTTTTAGTACATTCCTTTTGTTATACTTGCTCATAAGCTCATGATAGCTTTGTTTATCATTTTGAAATATTACCTCAAGAAGCCAGTTTCAGTGAACTCTTAGTTTGTGAGGTGTTTGCGTCTCTTCTTATTCTTCTCTAACTCTCCTTTTGCCGGATGTAGATACTAAGATTATCTCTGCATTCCATGCATTCACCATCTTCAATGGTTGGAATTTTAGGGTTTTGAGGTGGAAGAGTTTGGGAGATTTTGGTAGCAAGATGAGTAGAGGAAAATGACGCCAAGAGTTGAAGGAGTAGAGAAAACAACAGTGGGAATTTGAATCACCTTCTTCTATAAAGGGTTTTGTCACAAATAGTGAGTGTGAGAAATGGGTTTGAGATGAAAATAAATAGAAGATTTATCGAGTATGTCCTCGGGAGCTTCAGATGAATTTGATGGCAACAGACAATTCGACAAACAAAGTGATGACTTTTTTTGTAGGTAAATATAAGATGATGGGATTTTTCAATTTATTTTTGATTCGAAACATGTATGATTGGCTAAGAGTATAATAGTGATTTACTTATGATTAGAAGACAGTGATTGATGATGGACATAAACAGACTATATTTTCAATACAATGTGTAGGTTATTCACAATGATATGGTATCAATTAAGTAACATTTAAGGCAAATATCAATTTCTTAAAAGTTTGAAGGCTTAGATCAAAGAGTTACCTTATCTTCTTAAACTGATAATATATTTGAAAATTGCCTACTTGATTGTCCTCTAGCTTTTCTTGATTCTTCTTAAAAACTTCTTTTACCTACTTTGTTGTTGTTGCTCCTCCATAGAGTCAATTGCCCAAATCCTCAGCACACTGTTAGCTTTGTCGCAAATAATTTCTCATGCATTTTTATCAAGGCTATACATGGATATTTCAATCAAGTTTAGAAAGATGTAAAAGTTTCAAAAATTTTACAGTTTATAAGAGAATGATAATTCATAAAGTTTTGTAACTAACATGTCCCTGAGCAGAAATGTTATGGAACGATTAGGCCATGTGAATCTCTTCACAAGTTAACTTCAGGTAGTTAAAATTAATTTGCGAAGCCTACTCTAATACCACTTGTTAGTGCCATATATGATGAATAGCTCAAGAGGGGAGGGGTGAATTAAGCATATAAAAATTATGGTCAAATAAAACTTGATGAGCTAAAAGGATGTAGTGATGCAATATATATGTAATTTCCAAGTTTGATTATATGACTACTTCACGTCAAAGTTCAACTTCTCTTAGCTACTTCTTTGATAAAAAAATTATAGTGTATATGTGTGGTGATGTGAATGATAACATTATGCTTAATGAAGTAGTGTAGGGTATAAAACAAATGCACAAGCAACTAATGAAAATAGTGGAGTGCATGAAGGATAAAGCAACTAAGTAAACAAACACGCAGGCAACACAATTTTATAGTGATTAGGGAACCTCGTCCCTACATCCACTCTTCCAAGAGCACTAACTCATTGTGCCTTAGGTTCCACTGTACCTCATTAAATGGAAATACACTAGTGTCCCTGACACTCTTCTCGATTCCAGCTCCAAGGGCATGAACAAGTGTCCCCAACACTTCTTCTAGATTCCAGCTCCAGGGGGCATAAGCAAGTGTCCTTGCCACTCTTCTGATTTTATGAGTTCACTAGGAAACTCACTAGTTTCAAAGATCCATAGCAAACTTGTTGGTTTTCCTGAGGTCACCAACAACTCATTACAGCATGTTTTTAACTAGCTCACCACTAACTTACATAGCTGATTTGACAGCACTCTTTTTGCACATACAATGCCTCTTTTCTTAGGTTGATTTGTACATAAATAAAATGATATCTTATTCAAGCTTATTAGATATCAATGTTGTAGGTATATGATTATGATAGAAGGTTTTAGGCTTATTGTCTATCAACATAGGGGAGATTGATTATCTAGGAGGAAGCAAAGTTAGATTGAGAGAAGTGTTACTCATTTAAGCTCTATTCTAATTTTTCTTTTAGCTTCCTCAACCTTCGTCGTTGTTGCTATACTACTTTTATATTACTTTAGAATCTTTTATCTGTTGGAGGTAATTGGCTTTCTATTAATGTTGAAGACCATTCCAATTTCTCCCATTGGAAAGCTGTCTTCTTAAGAAACTCACTTGCAGCTGGAAAGCCTATAGTGCTAACATTGAAGAAGGTGCCTTTCCATTTTTAGCAAACACTAAATGAAGACTTTCTTAGTCAACTAAGTCATTTATTATATGGAAAGATGCTCATTAATCCTGAAGGGATGCAACTTCTGAGAGTTGCAATCTCTAATAGAATGTAGACTGGATTCCTTTGAATTTCTTTCCATCTTCAAATAATCTTGAATTGTCCAATTAGCTTTACAAAATTTTGCTTTGAGTGATATTTTGACTGGAGAGTGCAGTCAGTGATGTCTAACACAGATGGTTTCTACTCTTCATGATATATCATATTTTATCTCAGGACTTTGTTAGTTGAATTTACCTTATGTAAATGATAGACAAAGTGACTCTAAGTAGATCCATATAATATACCACTTTGTCAACGTTAGAGATGATGTAGAAGTTCACTTCATCTTCTAGTTTGACTATTATAAGTAACAGCTAAACCGTTTAGGCGCAAACAAAGTTACTCTTCTTTATTGTTCTTCAGACAATGTTTGATGGCTCAAATTTAATACCTCGCAAGTGCACGGTCGATGTATAGTCTAGTGTGCTTATGCAAGGGTCGATCCC
>JAYJMB010075054.1:8626-23111 GCA_036873735.1 Pouteria campechiana
AAAATGAGATCATACCAACCCTAGTCTAGATAGATTGAAGGTCCTAGGGAAAGGAAATAAAATCTGGGAAGTGGTACTATGGTGGGATACTTACCATGTCTAACAATTGCTTTACATGGATTTGATAGGTAATCTTCTAGTTGATTGGGTAATGGTTCAATAGGTATGAATTTGGGAAGATTGGAGAGAATTGTGTTTGTGTAGGAGTTTGAATGAAAGCTTCAAATATTCAACTTTAGGCTGGATAACTTCTGGAGCTGGATTGTGTGCATGTGAAATGGAAGATGATGAATGTGTAGAAAAATGAATGGGTGAAGGTGGTTTGTAATGATGTTGGAGAGATAAAGGGTAGGATGGTGAATGTTGGATTTGAGGTTGGGTATTAATAGTTTCAATTTGAGCACTCAGTGTATCTAGCTTGTAAGCTAGTGATTCCCAAACTGAATCCATCTTTTAGTTGAGATTTGAGTTTTGGGTTTCAAGATTGCTTATTCTTGTGAGGATGGGTGATAGGTGGGATGAAAAAATAATGTCAAGGATTTGTGGAACTGAGTAGGTGGGTTATTGAGTTTGAGGAAGACTATTGTTGAGTTTGGGTAGGTCTTGAGGGAATTACTGCTATACTTTCCTCTCTATCCTCTAGTTCTGTCTCTTCCTCATATCTTCCTATGGCTTCTTCTCTTATTTGTGTTACTTCTTGCATAGTCTATTGCCTATCTCTTCTTTCTTGTACAATTTTTTCTTTCTTTACTTGTTCTTATTTTCTTGGCTTCTAAGAAATCTAGCCTTGTGGAGTTAATTTGAAGCCTATTCTCTTCAATGCATATCTGTTTATTGCTTCTCTTGCCATGAATTCTTTTCCATCCTCTTTGGAGAGATCAATTTTAGTTATCCTTAGATATTTGATCATAATTATCCCATATGGAAGATTATAATTGGTAGATGTCTTGACCAAGTATAATTGATTAGCAATAATTTGAGTCAGATCTATTCTCTTCCTATGCTTCATAGCCCATAAGATCTTGGCTTCCTTCTAAAAAATCTGATCAGTACTTCTTAACTTAGGATATATGCTATTGAAGATCAATATATGAGGAAGCTTAAGATCTAAATTCAAATGGCTAACATGTAGGTATGTCACATTTTCTCTAATTTCTACTCTAGCAAAATATGAAAATAGCCTAGTTCTGTCAGATGGCTAATCTATTTCTTATTGTTCTATCTCAGGAATATCAAATGCATTTCATACACTTTCTAGAGATAGATCTATTTTAGTCATTCTAATCCATGATTTTCTAGTATTGTAATTGAAGTTGGTGACCAAGGCTTGAACCATTCTAGTATAGGATTTATCCTTATAGCTCATGAAACTTTCCCAAACTTGGAACTTAATCCAATTTATCACCTCTAAATTCAAGCTATTTTCTTCAAACACTTCAAAGTCAAAGACTCTTCCTTTCATAATCTTTCTTCCTTCAAAATACTTAATGAATTTACTGTGAGCGGAATAATTATTATTGAAGATTACCTTTAGAACATAATCTTCTATTCTTCTTCTTTTTCTTGAAGTCTCTTTTTCATAAACCTCCCTTCTCCTCTCAAAATTTGAAGATGAAATTTTAGCTCACTTGCTTGCCCTCTTTGTCCTCACTATTTGCAGCAGCTAGTAGAATTTTTGGCTTAGAGTTTTGATTGAGAGGATTTTCATAGATTTTGAGGATGATAAATCTCTGAAGAAGAATTGAAATGAGAGCGATTTGAAGAAGGGAAAATGTAGATGGTGAGGAAATTTTGAATTGCCTTTTCTAAAGAAGGAGCTCAGAGATATGAAATAAGAGTGTAGAGTTTTTGAGGCTAGGGTTTTTGTAGGAGACAAAACTTCTAATGTATATTATAAGTTTTGTGGGAAATAGAGGTCAATCAAAACTTTTGTGTTAATAACCTCAGAGGTTTTGAGGAATGTGTGCAAAAGTAATTTTTAAAGGCAGAAGTTCTTGGGTAATCAGGCCCATGAGTCAAAAGTTCCGAGGAAGTGTCACAGAACTTCTGTGATGAGTAAGAATAGTTCTGAGATTATAATAGAATTTCTATGTTATTTCTGATAAATTCTAAATGTTTTGATAGTTTTTCAAAGTTACTTCTAAATCATTTTATGTGATGTATTATAGTTTCTGAATTACTTCTAAAGCATTCTAAATGTTATTTTAGAATTTCTAACATACTTTTGAAGCATTTTAATTAACATTTATGTATGATTTTAGGCATTTTAATGTGATTAGTAACATAAATATGCATTTCATGCGCATAGATCTAGTACACTAAGTTCTCTTCTGATTTTATAGTTCTAGAAGTGATTTTGTAAAAATTTCTGCTAACTAATTTTTTGTTAGTACATATTCTAAGCAGATTTCATGGTTTGTACATGATCTCTAATGAAGTGATGTCTAACTTCTATGTATTTAGTTCTGGAATGTAATACCGGATTCTTTGTCAAATTTATTGCATTAGTATTGTCACATCAAATATGAGTATCAACATATTTCAAACCATAATCATTCCATTGATGTTTTATCTATAAAATTAGTTCACAACAACTACCTACAGCTACATATTCAGCTTTAGTGGTTGATAAGACAACATATGTTTGTTTATTTGAGAACCATGATATGATCATGCTTCCAAGAGACTAACATGTTTTGGAGATACTCTTTCTATCCACCTTATGTCCTACAAAAATCTAAGTTAGAATACCATACTAAGTCAAAGTTTAAACATTTTGGATATCATAGTTTAAGATTTGGAGTATTTAAAAGGTATCTAAATATTCTCTTAATAATAATTAGATGTGATTCTTTAAGATCTGACTGGAAACGTATACACAATCTAGATATTAAAAATAATATATGATCTACTTGTAGTTAAATATAAAAGAGATCCTATCATACTTCTATGGAGTTTTTGACAGATATATTTACTTTTTTCATCCTTATCCATTTTAATGGATGTGCTTATTAGTGTGGTTAATGGTTTTCCTTCTTCTAAATCAAATTTCTTGAGTAATTCTTTGATGTATTTTTGCTTAATGGATAAAAATTCCTTTATCTAGTCTAGTTGAAGTCCCAAAAAGAAGTTCATCTCACCCAAATTCTCCTTGCATTACTTTAGAAAAGTCATGACATAATTTATCATTAGTTGTACCTAATATAATATCATCCACATAAATATAAATAATTAGCATATTACTTTTGTCATGCTTAAGAAGAGTGTGGTGTCTACTTTACCTCTAGTAAATCCTTCTTTTTATTAAGAATTTACTTAATCTCTCATACCATGCTCTAGGAGCTTGTTTTAATCTATAGAGAGCTTTCTTGAATTTCAAAACATGGTTTGAATCATAAGGATCTTAAAAACCAGCATGTTGTTCTATGTAAATTTCTTCATTTTTGAAACCATTCAGAAATGCACTTTTAACATTCATTTGATAAAGTTTGAAATTCATGAAAAATGCCTATGATTCTTGAAAGTCTATTCCTTCCTCTTGACAGTATCCTTTTGCTATTAATCTTGCTTTATTTCTTATTACTATACTAGATTCATCTAATTTGTTTCTAAAAACTCATTTGGTTCCTATAACAGATTGATGGTTGGGTCTTAGAACAAGTGTCCACACATTATTATGTTTGAATTGATCCAATTCTTCTTGTAAGGCTATAATCGAGTTTTTATCTTCTAAAGCTTGATCTATGCAAGTTGGTTTTAGTTGAAAAATGAAAGCAAAGTTACCACATATTTGATGATATGATGGTCTAGTTTACACTCTATCATAAATATCACCAATTACTTAGTTTTCAAGATGATCATGCATAAATCTCCAATCTTTGGGAAGAGAATTCTTACCTACATTATTTACCTCATTGATGGATAGTCCATCATTTGTTTCTTCTTCATCTTTTTGTATTTTTGATTGTGAAGAATCTTTGTCTTCATCTTGTATTTTTATTTTCTATATATATGTTGTGAGTTCTCCTGTCTCATCATCAAAATCACTTATCTTTCTAGAGGTGTTAATAATTTCATTAAATTTTACATGAATGGATTCCTCTAAAGTTTTATTTTTTAGATTGTAAACTCTAAATGCCTTACTAACAATGGAATAAGCTAGGAAAATGCCTTTATCAAATTTGTTATCAAATTTACCATGGTTTTCCTTCCCATTATTAAGAATAAAACATTTGCAACTAAAAGTGAGGAAATGAGAAATATTTAATTTTCTGCCATAATATAATTCAAATGGAGTTGTTGAATATGGATCTAAAAAAAATTCTATTAATAATGTAGCATGAGGTATTTATTGCTTCTACCCAAAAATATTTAGATAAGTTATATTCATTTAACATTGTCCTTGCCATCTCTTACAAGGATCTATTTTTCTTTCAGCTACTACATTTTGCTAAAGTGTACTTGGTGCAGAGAATGTGTGCGAAATTTCATTACTTTCACAAAAAGTAGTGCATTTTTGGTTTTCAAATTATCCACCATGATCACTTCTTATGGTTACTATACGAGAGTCTTATTCATTTTGTACATGCTTAGTAAATGTTT
This sequence comes from Pouteria campechiana, assembly GCA_036873735.1. NCBI lineage: Eukaryota > Viridiplantae > Streptophyta > Magnoliopsida > Ericales > Sapotaceae > Pouteria > Pouteria campechiana. The sequence continues at coordinate 13,229 of JAYJMB010075054.1, forward strand.
CAAAAAATAAAAAGGTCTCATCTATGGAAGTTAGAAACATTATCCACGTAAATCTAGAACAATCATTCACAATGACATATGCATAATATTTTCTTCCAAGATTTCTAGTTCTTATTGGTCCAATAAGATCCATGTGTCGCAATTGAAGTGGTTTGGTTATGTACACTTCTTTGTTAGATTTGAATGATTCTCTAACTTACTTTCCTTTTAAGCATTACACAATTCCTTTTGATCAAACTTTAGTTTGGGTAAGCCAATAACAAGATCTTTGTTGTATAGTTTTTTAATCATGAATTTGTTGACATGTCCCAATCTTCTATGCCACAACAAAGATTCTTTATTATCATAAGACATTTGACTTGGATATCACTCAAATCTACTAAATATATATTTTCATATCTTTTACCAAGTACTACAATTGAATTTGAACGATCTATTACAAAACATATATTTGATTCAAATGCAACCTTGTAACTATTATCACAAAATTAACTTACACTTAAAAGATTGTGTTTTAATCCTTCTACTATTAGAACATTTGAAATAGTGATAAAAGGAGGTTGGCTGATCTTACCAATCTCCAATCTCAACCACTCTACTTTTTCCATTATCTCCAAAAGTAACTATTCCTCCATTTTTAGCTTTTAATTTTATGAACAGCTCCTTCTCTCCTATCAAGTATCTTGAGTAACCACTATCAATATACTCCTTGTGGCTCTCAAACACACCTGTAATGATAAGGTTAAGCTATAATTTTTGGTACCCATTTAGGAATGGGTCCAAGTGGGTTAGTAGTAGAATATGTTGACACCCAATGCTTGTTATATACTGCTAATTTATTATCTATAGATATTGATGTATTTATTATGTTAGCAACAGTTTTTGGTACCCAAATCTAGTTTTGTTTGGGTTTTAATTTTCTTTTGTGTTTCTACTTTTCTTTCTTTAATTTTCTCTACTTTTCTTCTTTACCTTTAGTTTAAATAAAATAGAAGTCAATATTTTTCTAATAGCATAATTTTCTTTCTTTTTTTGCTCAAGTTCTATGTTGAGTTGAGTGTTTTCTTGTCTTAATTTAGAACATTCATAGATTGTTCTTTCTATTTCCTTTTTGTGTTTAGCTTTTAAAGTTTTGAAGTCTTAATACAATGAGATCAGATTCAAACCCCTTTTGAATTTGACACAGATTTGGTATTGAAGCATTTGAGTGCTTTGGCAGTGTTGTATTAGTTGGAATTGAATGATGGAAGAACATGAATGCACTTTTTTAATCAAAATAATTTTTAGTGTATTCTCTAATGATTAAGTGTCATCTTAATAATCTTTGTATAGGATTTGAAAAGTTTTAGTCTTTGCAACCTTTGACATCATTTTCAAATTAGTTAGGCAGGGTTGGTAAATACTTTCGCATATTATTGGAATTTAGAAATTCTGAGTAGAGTGCCTAGAATTTCTGAAGTGGTTCTTCAAAATTTCTGTGATAAATAGATTTTTGGTAGTATCCTCTTCAGAATTTTTGTGCATTATCTTATCCTTCAATAGTTATATTCTAAGTTTCTAAAGAACTTTTGATTAGCTTCTGATTTACCTATAAAACTTAGATTTTGCTTCTGCATATCTTTATTAACTTATGTTTTCTTGAAAACGCCTCTAAGAATGACTTATGTTTTCTTGAAAACGCCTCTAAGAATGCTTATGGTTTTCTTCTGATTTGTTTCTGACATTTTGAGATTTCATTCTATATAACCAAAGTGTCTTCTAAGTTACTTCTAGCATGCTTCCGTGATTTTGATAAAACTTTTATCTATCCTCTGATTTGCAATAATGCTATGTATTGATTCTAAGGGAGTTCTGATCTGATTCTGGCATGGTTCTGAGTTAAGTTCGATAACTTCTGAGTGTTTCTGAGTTCCATATTCTGTTTCTGATGTCATTCTGAAACACTTCTACCTAAATTCTGATTAATTTCTGATTTGATTCTTGATTTCTTCTCAACTTATAACTTTCATGCCAAGCCTTTGATTTACTTCTTAGTGATTTTTGAACTTCCTTTTATTTGAGCGCTCCTTTGTATATCTTCCTTTAAAAGGGTTAATGTAATAATTTTATAATTAACACCTTTTATTTATTTCAGTTACTTTCTTTAATCTGTTTTGATATTTAATGCTATAATACTTGGAAAGTAATTTGTTAGTATCTTAATTATTTACTCATTTGTTTGTTTATCATCAAAACTAAGTTGTTAAATCTCATTCATCATCAAAATAACTTTTAGTAAAAGGGTTAGACTTAACATCATCAAAAGCAATCTTAGTAAAAGGGTTAGACTCAACAAAATTTGATTTTGTTGGTGTCCATGAAGTGAATGACAACCTAATTAGAGATTGGAAAAGGGATTTCGTGCATAGTATATATGAATAGTGAATTGATTGAATTAAGAGCCTAATTAGCTTGTTCTTAAGGTTATTTAAATGATAATTGTGTTATTTGATGGTTTTATATTGTTGGAAATGAAGTTCCTTTAAGACATCTTGCTAAAATGTTATGATTTAAATGATGTCCATAGCATGTTTGATGAAATGATTCAACAAGAAACAACATGGGATTGACTAACCCAATTGTAGCCCTAGATGGCCATGAATTAGGCATTAAAGCAAATTATTTGATGTATTAAATAAAGGGTTAGAAGGGATCAAAGTCAAGCAGCCATATGTATGATGTTAGAGTGGAACTTTACACTTACGATGCATTTGGAAATGCACTCAGAAAATTTTCTATAAATGGACAAATCATAGCATCTAGAAATTTATGTTTAATTGACTTGAAATGACTTGATTAGAGTTACCTTTATATGAGAAACATATCTAACGGGAATGGTGATGTGTATAGGGCGATTGGAGCGTTGATTAAAGTTAAGTTATGAAACTCATAGACTTGCAGAAGTACTCTCCATTAAGGTAAGTATGCTCTTTTTTTTGTTCATGTGTGATGTGTAGATTGATGAGAATAGTGAGTATCCCATGATTATGGGCACCATGTTTTTATTATAGTATGTGATATGTGGATTGCTAGGGATAGAGAATATCCCATACTTTTATATGGAATGATGTTTATTATCTTATATGAATGCATAGATTGATAGGGATAGTTAGTGTCCCATGATCTGGCCTATGGTCATCATGTGTTGAATGTTTCTTCTGGTATGAATGTGTGGATTTATAAGGATGGTAAGTATCCCATGACTATGCTAAATGACATTTATTGTATTGTATCATGATTGAAAGAATAAAAATTATATATTCTATTTATTTACATTGGACACATGTGTGAATGTGGGTTGATAGGGATAATGAGTATCCCATGACTGGGTTGAATGGTGTTATTATGTTGAATTGTGATTGGAATGATGAAATTGTGTATTTTGATGTATTGGATTTGAATGATTTATAATTGGTCATTTGTTTAATTGCATTGCATGGAATTTCATTATGAGTCATGAACCATGATGGACATAATTGAGTTATATGATATGTAATGATATTATGTTAGATGGGGAATGTTTGGATGGATGGGTGGTAAAGATCTAAGTTAATGATTGCGAATGATACGAAATAGTGTGGATAAGCCTTTGTTGGCACAAGCCTTTGTTGACAATTATTGATGGCATGAAAATGGTATGGATATGCCTTTATTGACATAAAAATATTATGGATACGTATTTCTAAATGGCAAAGATGTAAATTGATATATCTATATGGCCCAAATATGATATAACACCTGCGGGTTATCGCCCTACCTGAATGACACAGTTATGGATATGATTGTTGGTCCCTATGTGGATGGTAGCTCAAAAGGGGAGGAGGGGGGGGTCAGGTAGTAAATTGAGCTTTCAAAAATTTTGGCCAATAATTATAGAAATGTATTTAATATAAAAAAAGTAAAATTCAAAACACATATGCACAAGATTTTTATATTGGTTTGACCCTTCTTGGGTTCCTACTCCACTTCTCTAAGTCAGTCTCCTTTACTAAACTCAAGTTCCACTAAATACTTGTTGGTTTTACAAGCTCACCAATAACTTAATGGTTTTTCAAGCTCACCAGAAAAGTTTATATGTTAGTTTCCAAGCTCACCAACTAACTTAGACATGTAGGTTTCCAAGCATACCAATAACTTACTAGTTTTCTAAGCTAACCAGAAACTTTTACAAAAATATTGGTTTTATAGAGCTCACCAACTAACTCACTGCTTTTCTAAATGAAAATGTACAGATTAATGTTTCTTACTTAGGCAAACATGTATAAAAATTAAAACTCAATTGAATGCAATAAGATCATATTTATCAAGCTTCTTTTGAAGTTGAGATCTAGCTTTGAATTGCTTTGGTAGTATTGTATCAGTTGGAGTTGAATAATAGAAGATCGTGAATGCCCTTTTTGAATTCTTGAATCAGAAAATTTTTAGTATGTTCTTGAATGTAATTATGTGTTGCTTTAATCATCTTTTTATAGGCTTTGAGAAGATTTATCCATTGCAACATTTAGCACTATTTTCAATTGTTAGGCAGAGTTAGTAAAAACTTTTTGCACTATGTCATGCTTCAGAATTTTTGAGTTAAGTAGCCTAAACTTCTAATGTTTGACCATCGCTTATCAAAACTTCTGAAGTAGTTCCTCAGAATTTCTTTGATAATTGTTTTCTTAGCAGTATTTGATCAAAATTTGTGTGCATTGATTTTTACTATCAACAATCATATTCTAAACTTATGAAGAACTTCGGAGAGACTTTTGAGATACCTATGAAGATTAAATTTTTGCTTTGATATTTTTCTTTGACTCTTGCCTTTTTGAAAACGCCTCTGAGAAAGCTTCTAGAAATTATTTGAGTTTTTTGTCAAAATTCTAAGTTGCTTCTTACAACCTTTTGATTGTGGAATTTTCTTCTGAGTTAACTTTGATGATTGAATTCAACATCTAACATCCTTGACTTTTTAAATTTACTTCTTACATCCTTTCATCTTGTTTTTGAAAGTATTCTGAGAAGATTCTGACTTCAGAACTTTCTTCAGGATTATTTATGTATGTCTTGGAATTATTTATGAGGTTCTTCTAAAGAACTTCTGAGTGCAGAAAGTTCCTCTATTTAACTTATGATGCATTTCTACAATTTTGAGAAAACTTCTACACGACCTCTGTAGTGTAATATTGCTACACCTTGAATCTGAGGAGGTTCTGGTTTGCCTCTAATGTGGTTCTGAGATATTTGATTACTTTTGAATTCTTCTTAGTTTCACATTATATTTCTGTTAGGGTTCTGGTATACTTCTGACAAGGTTTTGAAGTGTTTCTTGAATAATTCTTAACTTTTGATCTCATGCCATGTTTCTGAACAGATTCTGATTTACTTCTAAAAGATTTCTGAATAATTTTTATTTGAGCATTCCTTTTAAAAAATGTTCCTTTGAAGAGTTAATGTTGTAATTTTATAATTAACATCGTTTATTACTTCTAATTACTCTCGTTAATCTGTTTTGATATATAAATGTTGCTTCGCTTAGAAAGTAACCTGTTAGTACTTTAATTCTTCACTCAATTGTTTGTTCATCATCAAAACTAAGTTATTTAATCTCATTCATCATCAAAAATAAGCTTAGTAAATGGATTAGACTTAACAATGATATCATATTTGTGGGGTGTTGCCTTGCCCGAATGGCAAAGTTATGGATATGATATGACACTCGTGGGGTGCCAACCTGCTCGAATGGCATGGTACGTGATATTTGAGTAATAATGATTATGACTTGTGATTATGTTGAAGATGAAGTGTATAAATGAGATTGACTTGACAATGATGATGAATATGTATGAATGAGAATGACTTGATGATGATGATGATGATGATGAATGTGTATAGATGTGGCCGTATTTGAGTCTAGGTTATGTGGGCATGTGTAGTATAGGTTTGTAAATAGTGTAGAAATTCAATATGTCATGAAATTGTATGTGTATTAAATTTAATCATGAATTTCCAATAATTTATTGCTATTGTTATCTATCTTGCCTACTTATTGAGTTTACCTAGACTCATACTTTCTTCTTCATGATTTAGTGGACAGAGCCCAACCAAGGTTAGTTCTCATGAACAGGATCGACGGTAATCTTCATGGAGTTTTAACGAAATTATGGCTTAATAGATATGATATTGTAATTTGATAAGATTCATGTGTTTTGACTTATGTAATAGATAATTGTATTGGCTTGTCATAGTTATTAAATGCATGTGATATGTGTGGATGTATTTTCATATAGGTCCAGTTGCCATTTGCCATTGAAATGAGGTTTTTGATTTTGGGTGATGTGTGAGTGTATATTATTACATGTGATAGTGATGTAGTATTGATCATGTTATAATGTATAAATGTGTGAAGATATGGTAGTATGAGGTATATGATTGTATTAGGTGTACAGGTGTGGATCCATATATTTTAGGGAGATTCTACTAAATTTTTAGTAGAATCCTTCTTTGGGATATAAGATGGTAGCCCCCTTGGAGCAGGGTGTTACATAGACCAACCTAAGGAAGAGGTGTAATATGTGAAAATAAGGGCTACAACAAATTTTGTGGTAATAACCTACCAACTTAATATTATGTAGGATAGAGAAATCATGAAAATCTTTCTTTTGGGAATCCTAGGAATGTCATAAGCCCTCATGTTGGTTTTCAACCTCCACATCAATCTCAACCAATAGAAAAGAAGCTGTCACTTGAAGATGTCATGAGTGCTATTAGCACCTTTGTTACAAAAAGTCGATCAAGATTTACAATGAATGAAGCAAGACTTAATAGTAGTATCAAGATGCACCTAGGAAATATGAACGCATCTATCAAACCTTTGGAAACTTAGATTGGTCGATTTGCAAATTCTGTCAATAATCCAAACAAAGGTGCTTTTCCAAATAACAATGAGAAGAATACAAGGGAGCAATGCAATGCTATAATACTAAGGAGTGGCAGAGAATTGGAATCTCTAAGGAATCATAAGGAGCCACCATGATTTTCAGAATCAATGGATCAAGATACTGCACAAGGACAACCAAAGGATGAGAAGAAAGAAGAACCAAAAAGGGAAGTTTACAAACCTAGAAGGATTTCCTGAGAATCCACTAATTTTGAAAACTCCACTTCCTTTTCTCTACCAATTTCAAAAGAAGAAAATTGATGAGTAGTTTAGCAAATTCTTGAAAATTTTTAGGAAAATTTATATTAACATTCCTTTTACAGAGGCTTAGAGTAGATGCCAAACTATGTAAAGTTCATGGAGGTTATGTCCTAGAAAAGGAAGCTTGAACAATTTGAAATGGTTAGCTGACAGAAGAATTCAGTGCTATTTTGCAGAGGAAGCTTCCTCAAGAATTAAAAGATCTAAGGAGTTTTACTATCCCTTGCATTATTGGCAATTCTTTCTTTCATAAGGCATTGTGTGATCTAGGTAAATCTATTAATTTAATGCCTTTATCAATCTTTTAGAAACTTGGATTGGGAGAGGTGACGCCAACTACCATTACACTACAATTGGCAAATAGGTCTTTGAATTACCCTTGGGGAATCATAGATGATGTGTTGGTAAAGGTAGATAAATTCATCTTTCTAATTGACTTTGTGGTGCTAGACATGAAAGAAGATCATGAATTACCTTTAATTCTTACAAGACCATTCTTAGCAATTGAAAGAGAATTAATTGATGTTCAATATGTTGAGTTAACCATGAGAATAAATGAAGAAGAGGTAAAGTTTAATATTTACCATGCTATGAACTTTCTAGTTGAGAAGAATATTTGTAATAAGATTGAGGTTTTGAATGACTATGTGACTTCTATTTTTTACAGCCAAAAGTGTTCAAGATCTATTGAAAAATTGTATTGCAAATTCTATTAGTTGGGATATGATAGGTTCTGGGGAAGTCATGGAGCATGTCTTGGCTTTGGAAACATCATCAAAAGATAAAGTCAACAACAAGGTAGAAGCATTGGAAGAAGAGTCATTGGTAGAGGAAGTAAAAGCTTCATTGTAACTAAAGCAATTACTATATCACCTCAAGTATGCATTTTTAGGCAATAATTCATATTTTCTAATGATTATTTTTTGGTCTCTTATAAGTTTAAAAGAAGAAAAGTTGCTTCGACTGTTGAAGGAATACAAATCAGCCATTACATGGGTAATTGAAGACATAAACTTTTGATGGAAGAATCATACAAAACATCTATAGAACATCAAAGATGGTTCAACCCTACAATGAAGGAGGTAGTACATGCTAAGGTTTTAAAATTGCTTGAAGTGGGTATTATCTATACTATCTCTAATAGTGAATGAATAAGTCCACTTCAGTGTGTGCCAAAGAAAGGTTGGATGAATGCGATTAAGAATGGGAACAACAAATTAATCCTTACTAGAACATTTACAGGGTGGCGAGTTTGCATTGACTACAAAAAATTGAATAAAGCCACTAAAAAGGATCATTTTCCTTTACCATTTATTGATCAGATGTTAGACCATTTGGTAGGTTATGATTATTATTATTTTCTTGATACTTATTCAGGCTACAATCAAATTATTATTGCTCCAGTGACCAAGAGAAGACAACCTTTACTTATCCTTATGGTACCTTTGCATATAAGAGAATGTCATTTGGTTTATGCAATGCTCCCGCCACTTTTCAACATTGCATGATGATAATTTTTAATAATATGGTGGAAAACATAATGGGAGTGTTCATGGATGATTTTTAATTTTGGTTTCTGCTTTTGATCAATGCCTGCATAACCTGTCTCGTCTTGTAGAAATGTGAAGAAACCAACCTTATTCTAAATTAGAAAAAGTATAATTTTATGGTTAGGGAAGCCATTGTGCTAAGGCATGAAGTATCATCGTGTGGACTAGAAGTAGATCAAGAAAAGATAGCAGCCATTGAACAACTTTCACCTTCAACCAACACAAAGGAAGTTCACAGTTTCTTAGGCCATGCTGGATTTAATAGAAGATTTATTTAGGATTTCTTAAAAATTTCTAAACCTTCATGCAATCTCTTTGAAAAATATATTGCTTTCGATTTTGATGAAAATTGTTTGCAAGCATTCAACAAGTTGAAGGAAAAGCTTATTTCAACACCGATACTAATGTCATTTGAAGTGATGTGTAACACAAGTGATGTTGCATTGGGAGCAATTCTTAGATAAAAGTATGACAAGATCTTCAGAGTCATCTACTATGCTAGTCATACATTGGATGATGCACAAAAAAATTACAATACAACTGAGAAGGAAATGTTGGCTGTGGTATTTGCATTGGAAAATTTTTGATCATACATCAATAGTTCAAAAGTAATTGTGCACACTGATCATGCAGCCATCCAATATTTGTTTACAAAGAAGGATGCCACACCTCGATTGATTTAGTAGATTATATTGTTACAAGAGTTTGATGTGAAGATTCAGGATAAGAAAGGAAGAGAGAATGTGTTAGCTGATCATTTGCCTAGACTGGAACAACCAAGAGAAGAGAAGTCAATTCAAGAAAAAAATTCTAGATGAACAACTTTTTATTATGAAAGAGAAGTTTCCATGGTTTACAAATTTTGTTAATTATATAGTTTATGAAACTTTATCTCCAGATCTTTCATGGCAAGAAAAGAAGAAATTTCTCCTTGATGTGAAAGCCTACTTATGGGAGATCCATTGTTGTTCAAAAGATGTCCAGACCAAATCATTAGGAGATGTGTTCAAGAGGAATAAGTTCAAGATATTCCAAAATAATGTCATTCGCGTCCATATGGTGGTCACCATGGTGCTACAAAAAGTACTGCAAAAGTCTTACAATTAGGTTTTTA